>PVJD01000877.1:177108-336081 GCA_004026545.1 Mormoops blainvillei | reverse complement strand
TGGAAGTCTATTTCCTTTGCCAGATTGGGGAAGTTCTCTTTCATTATTTTTTCAAATAAGTTTTCAATGTCTTGCTCTTCCTCTTCTCCTTCTGGCACCCTTATGATTCAGATGTTGGAACATTAAAAGTTATCCCAGAGGTTCCTAGGCCTCTCCTCATGTTTTTGAACTCTTGTTTCTTCATTCTGTTCCATTTGAATGTTTATTTCTTCCTTTTGTTCCAAACTGTTGATCTGAGTCCCAGTTTCCTTCCCTTCACTGTTGGTTCCCTGTATATTTTACTTTATTTCACTTTGTATAGCCTTCACTTCTTCCTTTATTTTGCGACCATACTCAGTCGTTTCTGTGAGCATGCTGATTACCAGTGTTTTGAACTCTGCATGTGACAGATTGACTATCTCCTTGTCATTTAGTTCTTTTTCTGGAGCTTTGATCTGTTCTTTCCTTTGGGCCATATTTCTTTGTCTCAGTGCACCTGTTATGTTTTAAGGGGTGGAGCCTTAGATATTCACCAGGGCAGGGCAACACACTTCACTGGGTTGTGGTGCTATATGTGGAGGAGGGGTCAGAGAGTGAACAATGTCACTTGCTTGTCTCTAGCTCTGCTTTCAGTCACTTTCCTCACTTCCCACAAGCAGATTGTTCCCTTTCAGGTGCTGATTCCCAGGTGGGTGTGTTGTGTATGTTCTAGGATCCCGTGGGCCCCTCCAACAAACTCTCCTATGAGGCTGGGAGTTTCTCCTGCTGTTTCAACTCCACAGCTTTTTACAGCCAGAGGTTTTGAGGCTTTCTTTTTCTGCTCTGGAACCCTGGGTTGCATGGTCTGTTTTACTCCCCAGTTGTTCCTCCTGGTTTATCCGCATGTAAATGTGGGATATCGGGGTCTGCCAGGTGCTGCCTTGTCCTGCGTGCTCACCCACTCACCTTCCCATCTCTGCCCCTTCTACCAGCCTGGATGAATGTTTCTTCTTTAAGTCCTTGTTTGTCGAACTTCCATACAGTTTGATTCTCTGGTAGTTCTGGCTGATTTTGTTTTTAAATTGGTTGCTATCCTTCCTTTGGTTGTATGAAGAAGCAAAGCATATCTACCTATGCCTTGGCTAGAAGCTCCAAGAGTGAATTTCCTATTTGTGAATTTGTGAAGAAGGAGAAAGAAATTTGAGCTAGTTTTGCTGTTGCACCTCAAACTGCTAAAAGTCTTGGTGACAATATATGGAAAGTGCTTAGCTGACATGGAACAGGCATTAATTTGTGGGTAGAAGACATGTACAGAAAACGTGTTCCCACTAATGGGCTTTGATTTGTGCCAGGAAGTGTTGAGCCCATGTGAAGATGTCAGCAAGTGACCCCTGAAATGAGTAACACTAAACCGTTCATTGTAATCGAGGGCAGGCTACATGTATCAGTATGAGGTTTAGACTGGAAAATAAAAATTACTGGGGAAAGACCACACTCACATAACTTTAATTACAGTATATTGTTATCATTGTTCTCCTTATTAATTATTGTTGTGAATTTCTTACTGTGACTAATTTATAAATAAAACTTTCTCATAGGTATGTATGTATAGGAAAAAACAGTACATGTAGTGTACGGGACTATCTGCAGTTTCAGTCATCCACTGTGGGGGTGGTCTTAGAGCATGTCCCCCAAGGAAAAGGGAACTACTATACTTTCTTAAATCTCAGGACACTGATTACTTTTGTCAGGGGTGGGTGGAAAAAGAGGTCACTTTTCAACATCAATTATTTTAGAAGGTAAAAATTTGTAGATTAAGGCAAAATAGAAATTATGCAAATTATAAGACTTTGGTTGTAGAGAACATGCAAGCAAAGATTTTCCAGTTTCAGTTACTGTTTATATTTTATGTTTTTGCTGTGATGAAATAAAATATATTGAAGTACCTATTTTAAGTCAGTTACTATTTCAATGGGGCAATCCTATATGTTCTCCCTCAACTGCCCGAGGCTCGCGTTGTCCTCGGGGCCCGATGCAGAAATACATCATCATTTCATGTGCTCGGTGGCATAAAATTGACACATTTTACATAAGGCTTATGGATTGTGTCCTTTATTACTAGTTATTTTTCATATCAGATAATATTTCTAGCTACTCTTAGGGTTGTCATTTTTTACAGTTCTCTCTCTTCCTCTGTGTGTGTGTGTGTGTGTGTGTGTGTGTGTGTGCATCTCCTTCATTTACTGTTTCAAATATTCTAGAACAGAAACCTCTAAAGGGGTCAGGGAGATGGACGAGTAGAAAGCAGAACGGGAGCACTTCAGAGAGCCCGTGGAGTATCTCTCAGTCCATCAGTATGGCTAACAGCCACTGTTGATCGCTTCTAGGGCATTTGTTCCTGGTGAAACCAAGATTCCATGTACAACAAGGTTCCCGAAATCTTCCCTGTGTTTTAAAATGAACTTCTGACAGGGGACACAGAATCTAGACCAGCAGTTCACCATCAACCCTCACACTATTTAATAACCTACCACTTAAGCATCCCATTTCATAAACAACTCCATGTCTCTCCCCCAGGGCTCATTTTTCAGGTTCCCTTTTAGCCTGAAAGGTAATTTCATTTCATAGGAAACCATGTCCAATTCATCTGGGGTAAGATTATCAAATGAAAGGAGTCCCTTTTCGCCAGCAGCATTCCATTTAAACAAGATGTGCTTCCTCAGAGCCAGTAACACAACATGCAAAGCCAGAGTGTGCTGCAGCAGCAGCGTTAGGCTAAACGAAAGGTGGGAGAAGGGAGGACACCGCCAAGCTGGTCTGAGTGTCAACCAAGTGGGGAATTAGAAAAGTCACAGCCTGAGCATTGCTGCGGGGGTGTGCGGCAGAGATGGTTAAAGCAAGGTTGTGAACAGCCCACATAACAGATAATTCATGTTGGGGACGTTTCTCTGTGACTGTTTTCCACCGAGACAGGTGTATTAGGGTAAACAAAGAGCAGAAGAGGCATCTTGGATTTCTGTTTAGATTCTAATGTTAAACATAGCAAGTCAGAATGTTCTAAAAAAGCTTTTAAAAATGGGACAATAGTGTAAATACTTTGAGGCAGCAGCTACTGCTTGAATACGCCGGGCAGCAGGTGTCGGGCCATAATTTAGTCAAGTTTTCCTCTAAAGAAGGGCACGAAGCATCACCATCTCTCTGTGATGAGCTCCAATGGTGAGTATCATCTCCTTTTAGAGTAGCTTCCAGCTCCCTCTCCTAGCATATGATTCCATCCCACTCTCCATGCAATTATAAAAATACTAACCAAAATCTTGTAGTTACCAAGGGGGCAGTGTTACGTGAGAAGCTTCCAAAACCTTGAGCTGCTGAATCTCAATGAATTAAGGGAGTCACTCACAAGCTGTTCATTCAAGTTCTGCATGTACACAGAACTTATGGGAAAATGGTGAGCACCAGTTACGGTTTGAACGTGACTAATTTTTCTGCCTTGGAATGAAGCAAGCACAGCACGGGGCTGAAAAGGATATTTATATGGATGGCAGGAGATGTGGGGTGGAGGTCAGGAAACAGTGGTAGGAAGGAAAATCTTCTAGAATCTGCTTTAAAGTTCATTTTCTTAAAACAGTGTATATAGAAAGCACTGGTTAAGCTTTTTACTATTTTCTTAAAATCTCTTTAGGTGTACTCCCATGGTCTGTATTGTTGCTATGGAGAAAAGAGATGACTGTTTAGGATCAAATTAGGGTCAGAGTGCAGAATAGGAGAAATGACGTGTTGGATGTCAACTGAATGACTTTGAGCAAGTGTCACCCCGATGGAGAGTTAGCTATATGAGAGATGGTACACAGACACGGCTTCTTTTGGGAGGGATGAGGAAGAGTTTTGTGATAAGGAAATATGACCATTTGGCTAGAGAAGCCAAAGCTCCAGTTAGAGAACAGGGCTGCTGCTAGTGCTACCAAGCAGTTTAACTTGTCCACTTGATCTAGCCCTAATAAGGGAGGGCTCCACTGGGGACAAGGTTCAAGAAGGACAGGTGTTAGCTTAGGAGACAGAGACATCCAAGACCCCACAGTCTGCAGAAATCTGTGGCAATAAGAATCCAGGCAATTTTACCTACCTATAACACAGAGAGGTATTTCCAATAGAGTGGAGCCTACGTCCTAGCTCACACCATCAGAGAACAGCCTTTCCCCTCTCTCTACTTTGGGCGAGGCAAATAAATGATGATATCATCATTGTTTACTATCTACAAGAAAAAGTTTTTGTAGCCTAAGTCAAGCATAAAGGTAGAAAACTGGGTGGCAACATCCCCATCAAGCTGTGAGTGAAGTGGAATTATTTAAAGTGTATAATAATGGTGGTCTTTACAGTACAAATATTTGCCATTGGGATAAAGATTTGGGGACTCAATAGTGAACCACAGTGTGTGCCCATTACAGATTGTGTAAATCACAGAGCTACTGACTTAAAATCATAGTCTCCTGAGAAGTGTGAAGATATGCGGTAAAGCCACAAAGGATTATGGGTTAATTTTGTTCCCTTCATTTTCCCCTCTTTTAACACACAGAAGGAACATGCTGTGCACTGGGCTGTTTAAAAACAGAACAGCTGAATTTTATTACGTTTCCTTTTAATAACAGCTTTCTTAACGGGGTTACAAGTTGGGCTTCTATTTCTGGAAGCTAAAGAGAGTTCGGCTGTGTAACATCTCATAAGCAGAAGTCTCTTTGGAGGCACAAGAAAGCTACTGGCAGATCCTTGGTGCAGGAAGTCCAGACTTGCAAAGAAAATCATGCTGGCCACCCAGTTTTTGTGAATTTGTATTATAGTGGGAGGAAACAAATATGGTTGAACAAGAATTGGGTAGATGTATAAATATGGAAATGAGGAGACTGTGCTCTCAGGAGGAAAGGCATGCTGAAACACTGTGTGTGCTCACTTAATGAGAATTCACCAGCTATAGCATTTGTAAGCTGTATGTGCTAAGCCAAGATGTTATATTCTCTGTAACCCTGAGCGTCAGGATAGGTGTCTGAATGCACTAGGTTTATAAGGGAAGCAAAAGAGTCATAGAGTATTTGCCTTGGAGAGACCTACACTGTAACCTGAGACTTCATTTCAGGTCCATGCTGCCACTGCATGCCTCGTGTCTACTCTTAGCATTCACCTCTAGTGCACTGCTAGGTTTCTTACCCTTTAAGATGCCCTGTTCCCTCTATTTCCCTTCTATTGTTAGCTTGGCCAGAGAAGGTGCTTAGATAATGAGGAAGGAAAGACAGAGCAAAGTTTCAATGGCTAAGGATAAATAAGCAAGAAATCTTGAAAGTGAGAATGAAACATCTGAATGTGATAAAGAAAACAACAGTTTTGTAGAGAAAGAAAAAGATGTTGGCAGATCAGAAAACAATGACTGTTAGATTAGAAAGGATTTTCAAAAGGGGGATTTGGTGGAAGAGAGACCGTATCTATACAGAATGCAACCAGCACCTGGGGAAAAGATTTGACTTTTGCAGTGAAATAGTGTTGGCGTTTCAAGATGCTGTTGGCTAGATGTGGGGGTGGAAATAAAGTCATGTTCTGTTTGGGCCTCTGGCTAAGTTTCATTTGTAGATGTTACCAGATGTCCAGTGAGATCTCTGTGAGGGAAGCATCACAGACCAGAGGGACAACCCTGTGGTCTTCATTAAAAGAGCTGCGCAGTCTACTGAAACTGAGGGGGTTCTATGGGGAGAGTATAGCATTTAGAAATGCAAAGATGCAGAAACAGAAAACTAATACCATGTTTTCGATAATGATTCCCAGATATATATATGGAGCGACCTAAAGGGACTCCTTCCAGAGAGGGCTTTCATTTGTGAAGTGCCCCTCTCACCTTGGAGCACTGTCATTTTGTCAAAGGTGCCGTGGTTGATATGGTGGGAACACAATGGAAGGTCACACTGCCTCTGAGTTGGTCTCGGGCCTCATTGGTAAGGTGAATGCTTTGGCTACCTGGGCTACCTCCATCAGTCACCATTGTTTATTCCACACACCCTGGGTGGACTGCAACAGAAGCACTGGCAGCAGGAAAAAATGAGGAGATAAAGGCCTTGACCTTAAGGTTTAAGAATGGAGATAGGATAAACACGAATGAAAATATACTACGGCACTAAGAATGATAATATCAAAACAAGTACGGTTATACGCACTACTAGACATGCTTACCTATATGTAATCATATACACATACATGCAGGAATGCTGAGGAATTGCAAAATCGACTTGGCTAACCGGAGTGAGATGGCTAGTCAGACTGGGCATCAGAGAATGGCGTGCTTGCAGAGTGTTTGAAGAGTGGCACAAGCAAGGACATTCTGGGGAGGGTGGGGAAGGTGGGGGGATGTGCTGAGGGTCAGGAGGTTGCATGCATGGATCATGCAAGGGACAGAAGCACCACTGTCAGGCTGTCGAGGTGCTTGCAAACTGGACGGTCAGGGCAGGAGGGAAATAAACTGGTGGCTGATGAGAGCAGGCAGCTCCTCCCACAGCTGACAGCACACAAGGAGCCCTGTTGCCTGTCGAGTTTTGACTGTACTCTCCTTTGGGCTATTTAAAAGAAGTCACTCTCACACATGCCCCCAGAGGCCTAGGACCGGGGGCACATGTTGACACTGAAATGCACTTTTTGGGACTCCGACTGGGCACGGTGGTGAAGGAATCACCAAAGGTGATAGCGCGGACAACCCAAGTCGCAGATGGGAGATGCATATACGCAACCCTTTGTTTCACCAAGAAAGAAGAAGCTGCAGCAGGTAATAACTTAATGAGCTGGAAGTTACTTGAGAGATACAGAAGCAGAGACATCTTGCATGGATCAGAGGAAGTTCCATTTCAAAAGCATTTAGTGGAGATGAAGAAGGAGTTGAAAGCTTGGAATGGGGATGGCCATGTACAGGGATGATGTGATTAATGCCAATTAAATAAAACAAAGGTGTTCTGCCATCATTCCATAAAGTGAAATATATGGAAAACAAGTCCCTTCTTTCTGGGACTTCAGAGGACCCCCTCTATTGAGGTCTGAGTGGGGATCACGGGTCATTCTTATTCTGTGCCTCATTAAAACAGATGTGGAATGTTCTAAATGTTTTCCCCAGATCCAGCCATTCCTGGGAAGAGAGGCAGGTTCCTCATCCTTCCTAGGCAGTGACATGTGGAAGGAAATGATTCCCCCAGACCAGCAATCTGGATTCCCCGCCTCCCACGGAGAACCGTGGGAAGTCGGCTCCAGCTCAAACAGAGTCAGACCCAGGGCTGGCACACACTCTCCCCTGTCTCCTTTTAGCAACAGCCTGTGATGTTTCCTTGTCCTGAACTTATTTCCCCTCCACCGCCTCTACCTGCCGGTTTGCTGAGGGCAGTAGTACTGTGCTGCCCTCTCATTTTGCAGCCTGGTGTGCTTGCTTGCTTGCTTTCAAGGAATTCAAAGGTTGGCTCCCAAGGTCTATCCTGCATGCTCCCATCTGCTTTTTCTATTCAACTCTTGAGGGAAGCTCTCACTGGCTATATATCTAGGTTCCATTTCCTGCCCTTCCTTCTGTGGACAGCAGCCAGGAAACCCTTCCTGGTGGGTTTGTGTGTGTCTAGGAATGGCATTACTGCTGCAAAACAGACGAGTTGGGATATATTTTAATTTACTCCTCAAAATGGAAAAGGCTCAGTTAAATAGACCAACCTACAAAACAAGATGAAAACAAAACAACAAAAGCCCACATACCTCAAAGGCAAAGAAAAAAATAAAAATAAATCAAAACGACCCCCACCCGAAGTCCAAACCCCGTCAAATCTCAAACAAAAGAGTCACTGGACCCAAGTAATGCAATAGCCGTTAGAGGCATGTATGAAGTCTGTGGGCTGAACTTCAGCCTGCCACAGGCAGTTATGAAAGACGTCATTTCATTCGCTTAAAAAAAAAACTGTAAAAGGCAGATTGGATATCTGTATTTTAGCAAATGTGTTTGCACTAAGGGTACCTTCTGTTGAACAGTTCTGCCCACAAGCTGTCTGTAGAATATAGAACATCTCTCGAGCATGCTTGCCACCTTGAAGCAGGGCAGTCGGGAGCAGAAAAAAAAAAAGAACAGAATGCAGAAAAAAGGTGAAGAAAAAGAGAGAAATGAAGGACAGCAAGTCTAGTACCATCAATACATTTAGAAATGAGATTAGCCAAGTGTGACAATAGAATTCAAATGACACACAGAAAGACATTAAGATTGCAGTAAATAACGTACTATGGAAAATTCAGCCAGAGAGCACTTTCTGTTCAGCTTAGCTACAGAGTCGGAACGAAAGCACAGGTCTATTATTCATTTTACTGGCTCTTTTGCATTCCAGCACTATACACGTTTTAATCTTAGCACTAATCATTAGTGGTTTTTGTTCTGGGGAGTTTTTTTGCTAGTTACTCCAAACAGTCAATGATCACATGGCCCCACACAGCTCCGGAGGACTCAAACTTACCAACTATGTCAAACCACAGAGGGGTGTTAGCTGGCTGCACAGACACCACCCCCACAATCTCGGTGACTCTGTCGCTCTCCATGACTGTGAAGTTATAAAACGGCTCATCAAAGGTAAGCGGTATAGGTGAAGGGGGTGGTTTCTTAATCCACTCAATGTGCAGGCGGGCCGTGGAGGATTTCTGTGGGCGCCCATTGTCCACCGCCTTTATCTACTCACACAGGGAGAGAACACAGAAAGCTGTCTTAGAGATGGGAGCCTGTCGAAGTTTGGATCTGTCACTCATATATTGCTGGGCTGAGCGGCCACACACAGTGTCAGCAAAAGGAAGAAGAGAGTGGAGACCTGGGAAGCAAGACCTCAGGAATTGGGAGGTGACAACCTGGTCATGTGGGGGCCCCATGTCACCTTCACCACAAGGTGATCTGGACCACCGCCAATTTTACAGAGGTGGAAAACTTGAAAAACAAATGTTGCATTTACAATTTTTAGTGTTTGATGGTCATGAATGGGAATAAAGTGCATTGTGAGTCCTGCGTAAGTGTGAATAAAGTGTGCGTGCACAGAAATGTGTGTGTATCTGTGGTCCTATTTTGCAGCTCCTTCCTCCTGCTTCACTCTGGACGAGGATTCTACTCACACAGGTTCCTGGATGAGGGATGGGAGTAGGTGTGGGAAAGGTAGCAGCCTTGCCCTAATCACCTCAGAGCCCCTCCAGTTATGCCAACTGAATGGTAAAGAACTGTCTTGGCGGAAGCTGGGGCTCTTGAAGGCAGTGGAGTGGGAAAGAGGTGGTTGATGATTCTTCTGTATGGTCTGATATAGAAGCAGAGGAACACATGTCTCCTCACCCACATGCGCAGGGTTAACTGCTATGGCGTCCTAGACTTAAGTTGGGGCAGTTAAGTCCAATAAGCTTTTACCACTGAGAGAAAATAAAAATAAAGGATTTTAAAATACTATATTAAAAATAGTATTTTAGGTCCTGGCAAGGTGGCTCAGTTGGTTAGATCATTGTCCCAATACACTGAGGTTGCAGGTCTGATCCCAGGTCAGGGCAAATATAAGAATCAACCAATGAATGCCTACATAAGTGGAACAACAAATAGAAGTCTCTCTCTCTCTCTCTCTCCCCCTCCCCCCACCCTTCCTTTACCATTCTAAAATCAATAAGTAAAAATTAAAAAAATAACATTTGTAGATGCATAGCTAATGTTACACCCTTTAAAAACTATGTCACCTCATAGTTCCTTAATTCTATGTGCTCATGGATGACCACTTTTCCCGGGAAAATTCCTGTGAGATGGAGGACCCTTGAAAGTAGATGGTTTATGTCAGGTTTCCTAGGAGCAGAGCCTGAACAGTGATTTCAGTACAAATGATTTCTGGGGAGAAAGGAAGTGTTTTCAGGAGGAAGGAGGCGAAGAAAGCAGGTAGGACAGAGGAAGGTGTTAAGCAATGACGTGGTCTCAGCTAAAGTCTAATCACAGCCTTATCCCACAGGGAGCTTGGAATCATTAACTGCACCACATAGTTGGATCCATGTGGAGTCTAGTGGGTTGGACTTTTATATCAGGTGTCAGTCAGTCATTGGCTGTGGGCTGCTGGCTGGTGGGAATGTGGAAACAAGAAGTTCGGTCAAGGATGACTCTCTGGAGAAGAGGGCAGCTATGAGCCCTTAGCAGCCAACAGTTACAGCAGCTGAGGGAGAGCTGCACCAGCCTGGTAAAGGGCACCAACAGTATCCACGGCAGTCCAACCAGTCCTCAAAGATTCCCACTGACAAGTGTCCCACAGCTGCCATAGCACTTACTACATCAGAGTTTTTAATGGTAGAAATAGGGCTAGTTTTTATTATCTTCTTCTCTTTGTCCACTGTTCCAGATATCTGGCTGAGCAGGGAAAGAACTCAAGTCCAGACCGTAGAAGTGAAAGATAAATTAAGGGATTCAGGTTACCCTTTAAAATAATAAAGAGCTGACTGTATGTAGCAGAGAAAGTTGAGGACTAAGAGAAGGATGGCAGGTGTCACTAACTCTTGAGCTTGTTGAGACCCTGGAAAATGCTCATCATTTGCAGGATGGCCCGTCCCCTTTTTGGCATGGGCACTACATGTCTTAATGTGTTTAGGGGTGGCGGGGAGCAGGCTGGTACCTTAGATATGGGTGTTTAACTTTCTATTTGAAATGGTACTCATGTTTGTTTCTATTTTTAATTTTCTAATACTGAAAACTTTAGTCACCTTCTACTTAAGTTTTTTTCCTCTTTTTAGAGAATACATAGCTGTGATTTGTGTCTCACAATTCACACAGCTAAATTCATGTTGTATCACATTGACAACAATTACAGGCATTGTTTTCTTGGGGAATTCTTGGAGACCTCTTGAGTGACATGGAGTAGCAGGTGGGATATTTCACCCTGCTATTCCCCTACCCTCAGTTTGCATCTATGCTCAGTACCTTGAAACAGGTTAGAGTTGCAGGAAGTATGTTGAGCATGTGATGGAGCAGGCCATGGACTGGCCACGAGGGAGGGTTGCCGGGGGGACACAACCACAGGATATGGCATCGTCGTTTAGCAATATCACTGAAACAGAAGTAGCCGTCCACTGCTGTGCGGCTGTACCTTTTACTCTAAAGACGTATTGCTCAAAGGAAGATACGTGAATAAGAAAGTGACTCCCTCCCCCCATTAATGTTATTGAGGTTCAGAATAATCTTACCGTTAGGATATCATAACTCCCTGCTGTAAACTGCTTTCTGGAAGAAACCATGCCAGTTTTAGGGTCAATAAAGAACTTTCCATCATCATTCCCATCCACTATACTGTAGGAGATTTCTGCGTTGGGGCCCTCATCTCTATCAAATGCAAACGCCCTGTAAATGGGTTCTCCCCTCTTCTTCCGGTCACGTTCTGGTAGCTTGATCTGGTAGACCTTCTCTGGGAACTGGGGCTTGTTGTCATTTTCATCCAGGATCTGAACCACCACCCAAATGGTTGACTGTTTTGGAGAGGAGCCGCCATCTGTCACGGTCACCTGATGTTTGAAAGAGAAAGCATTTTACAATCAGAAAGGAGAAAATCTTTTCTTGCCACTCTTCTTCCTGTCATCCCCCAAAAGGTGTATTCTGTGCCTGAGAACATCTCAACTTTTCCTGTTCCTATAGTTCATGTCAAATGCTCAGCTCTTCTTAGTTCATCTGTAAAAGCAGGGGAATGCCCTAAATCAAGTAATGGAAACTACTGCTGAAAGAGTAGGAAGAAGGCAAGCCTCTCGTGGTGTGGAGTGAACAGGGAGAAGAAATGGGGCTGCTTTGCAAAGTGTGCCAGCTTATACAGACTGAGTAGAACTAAACTATGCTCCCCACAACAGACACAAAGAACAATAAGACAGTTATTATATGTTAACCCATGGGTGTTTCTTCTAAACCTTGGCCAGTCCCATCACCATTCAAATTTTTTCGCCATTCATTTTCTTTTGTTTCTCTTCCAGCATTGCAGATATTTACACTGTTAATAAACAAAGGAAAATTGAGATAGATACTTCATGATTTTGATGGCTGGTTGGAATGACATTTGACAGTTAAAATATGTTTTTGAGAGTTACCAAATAACTTTTTTTCCTTCCTGGAAAAATGGGAGAGGGAAGAACAGCCCTTCCCATATCTCTAAGATGCTATTCTTATGTGTATGTGTGAAAACTGAGAACGAGGAGAGCTATGAAGAACACACTTATACAAAAATTTGCATGGCAGATGTAAAACGTTTTTGAGTCTTACTGTGAATAATCTTCTTGGTTATAGTGATGAGAATTACTATCATATTAATACTTAACACATGGATGGTGACACAGTATATAAAGCACTCTTCCATGCATTATCTCATTCACTTTCTAAAACACTCTCTTCAGTAAGTGGAGCAGATTTACTCGTTCCCATTTTATAGATGAGAAAATAGAGGCAGAGAGGTCCCGTTGTTACAAAGTACTAAAGCCAAATATTGAATTTTTGGCAATTATGCTTTACCACAAAACCTGGAAGAACCTATATTTAATTTTCAAATCATTACCTTGAATATGACAGCTTATTACCTCAAAATATGTATTTGGAGACTGGAAGGAACATGCAGATGCACTCGTCATCAACAGGAGAAAAACAACAGTGAATTACAACACCTGGTCATCCAGTTTTTTACCTAATAAACCAACCTGACAGGAATAATGGGGAAAAAAGTCCAAAAAATTGGCAAAACAAATTAAAGACTTTTTGCAAAATGGAATTACAATCTAATTTAGTTTCTTTTACATGGTGCCTAGGAGGATGGCTTTTTCAGAGGAGCTCTTGCTTTCTTTCAAAAATCAATCAAGTTTCTTTCCAAGGCTACTTTCCCAATTGGTTTGTTATGTGTTCCCCCCACCCCTCAAAAAAACCCTCCACAAAACATCAAGGCCCATTTGGGCCAAGGCTGAATTTTGGCTCTTGAGCTAATTCCTGGACATGCTGGGTTCTGAAGAGGCACGTTCTGCTGCTGCCAAACTAAAACATTATACTCCCAGGTGAGCTGTGTTGACCAAAACACATTGATTTCTTGGCTGCTCAACTCCTCTGCCTCTCTTTTCTGCTTGAACAGCCTCTTTCCAAATCCAGACAACTCTCACGGTCTTTACCACGCAAAAAAATCATCTCCTCATTGCTTGTCAATCTATGCCTCATGGTGAGCCCTGAGATAGGGCTCTGGTGCTGGTCCCGGCCAGGTGGCTGCCAAAGAAAAGAGCCACTCTCTTGGCTGTGGTTCATTGCTCCCTTGAGGATCCCATGATTGTAAAAATGTTTCCTTTAGAGTAAACCTGGATTGACAAACCCAGGTCCTTGGGGTGTGTGCAAGCAGGGAAGGGGGACAGCTGCATAGGCTTATGAAGCAGCTCCCAGGTGTGCTATGGGGAGCTGGGCCACCTATGTCACCACCTCACCTCAAGCATGCAGCTCTCTTGTTCCCTCAGGCTGCACAGGCATCCTTCAGGTCCTGGAACACATGCTCCCACCTGAGGGCTTTTACACATGATGTCTCTCCCTGGAGTGCTCTCCCCATCCCTCCTCCTGGGTCTTCCCTACTTATCCTTTAGTTTCAGCTGAAATGTCACTTCCTCAGGGGTGCCTCCTCTGAATCCACAGGCCAAGTGCCAGCCCCTTCCCCTTAATCCACTCCCAAATTATGTACTGTTAAATTGCCCCAGGTACTTTCCTTTTATACTACTTCCTATTGTGGAAATTAACTACATACGTGATTCTCCAACCTGAGCTGATAGGCTGCATCAGGGCAAAAGTCTTTGCCTTTTTTTGTTCGCTGCTCTCGCCCATGTCAAACCACACAGAACATGCTCCACATATGCTTATTTAATGAATTAAGCTTTAATTCAACTTCTACTTGCCCAGTCTCTTTAGTCGAAGTAGTCTCACCTTGTGAAGCCTGCATGGATCATTCAAGGCCCTCTACAATGTCACTACAAGGTGTCCTTCCTGCCTTTAGCCTATATCTCTTCCATCTTCTCACCCCTGGCCTCGACTGCCACTTACATGCCCATACTTCTCCATTGTGTGCTCTTGCACCTAAGCCTGGTCCCCCTTCTCCAAACCAACATGTTCACCTCTTTACTAGGAGTCGGCTCTCCGGTCCTTTCTGCACCCCAGCACTCCCAAATCACAGACTAAAATCACCACCCTCAAGTCTCTTCCTTCTCCTATATTCATTGTCTCAATGAACGATGCCTCCTGAGGCACCTACTCTCGCACTGGTCCATATCACAATCCTGGAATCCATCTAGAATCCCTGCTGTGTAACTATCCACATCCAGCCAACTCAGAGGCCCTCCCGTATTTCTCCTGTGCACCCACGATGCCAACCTCCTCTGCCACACTGCCCTACGGACAAGACTCATTTGCATCTTGCTTGGACTCGCACATTAGTCTCCTGGTGCCCCTGCCTCTCGCCTTCGTGTTTGTTGTAAAGTGTGATTTCTTCTTCAAAGACCTGCCCTGCAAACCACTCCTCAGGGGCTCCTTGAGGACAAGGAGCTGGCTGGTCGGCCTTCATTATCACCAGACTGTCACTATCTGCGTCTTTTCCTCCCTCTGTGCTCACTTGTACTGTGAGCCTGGGAAGTCCCGAGCATGCCATGCTCTTACGCCTCCATTCCTTTGCATAGCTGTTGGTCTCCGTGAATTCTTCCTGTTGGGAATACACCTGACTCATTCCAGAAGCTTCCATTCAAATGCTCCTTCTTCTGCAAAGCCATTCCTGCCTCCTGCACACTGAGGTAGGTAGGCACCATCACCCTGCTCCCACTCCACTGTGTGCACAGCTCCAGGACACTAATTATCATCTTGCATTTGTGTCTGTATGTTGGTTGGTCTTTGCTCAGTTATTGCAGACCTTGAGCAATTTGAGATGAGGGACTATCTCTTATTCATTGCTATGTTCTGGCAGCTGGTACAGCCCTAAGTGCCAAATAAGTGCTGTTGAATAAAATTAAGAATTAATTTACCCAAAACTCTTCCCTATGATAATAAATAGAGAGCACATTCAGATCCTGAAGGGTCCCTCTTTTTTCATCCATAACAAAGAGACTGATAACATACTCTCTTCCAAGTACTTTTTGCTCTAGGATTCTATGAAAGGGGGTCAGGCAGAGATAGACAAAGTTTCAACCATGCACTCTGGGGTTCATAACCAACTAATATCACTGAGGATACTACTAATCTCATGATCACTCAATAATGATTTCTAGGCAATTCCAAAAGTGTGCTGGCCACTTATCTACAATCTACTGACATGATTTATTCATGTGTTTGGCTCCTTCAGTTCACTGTGAGCTATTCAAAGGCAGAGACCTTGCCTTTCGCATCTCTTTCCTGGAACCTGATGTACTCTTAATAAATGTTTCCTGAACTGAACTAGGTCTTACTTTCCATTATCATTTTTGTGAAAATTAATAAACATAAAGCTCAGTTAAATTGGAGCTGGGAGGCTAAAGAGACAACTTGCACACATGTGTCATTCCATGCATACTACAGATCCGAACAGAAAGAGATATGTACCTTGCATTTTCAACAGGGAGTGATACCACTTTACTACCTCAGTAGGAGGAAGGAAAGATTTCTCCTTGCCCAGTAACAGCTCAGCCAATGAGGGACTGCCATAACTCAGCCAATGGAAAGTTACTGTATGAGGTCTGTCCTGAAGTTATCCAGCCATGTAATATGAAAAATAGAGACATTTATTGAAGAAGATACAAGATACAAGAAATACTGTACATAGGATAATGACGTCTCAGTCCCTTTCAGAGTAGGCACCTTGGGGCTTCACACAGCTCTCCTAATCTCCATGAGCTGTCCCATCATATTTTCCTGAATCTCATCAACGGTCTAAAATCCCTTCCCTTTCAAAGGTGATTTTAGTTTTTGGAAAAGCCTGAAGTCACAGGGCACCAAATCTGGGCTGTAGTGGGGCTAAGTCACCTGAGTGTTTTGATGTTTTGCCAAAAAACCCTGCAGGAAACGTGATGCATGAGTCAGCCGTTGTCATGATGAAGCTGCCAATCATCAGTTGCCCACAGCTGTGGCCTTCTAAATTATCCCAATAGTTTCAGGGAGGAATGTTCAAGCTTAGTGCAAAATTTGACGCAGATTTGTTGCTTTACTCCCTCAGTCATTTTGAATGCCACGGCCACACAGTACACACGCTCACTCAAAGGCGTCTACCACCCCCACTGACTCATCATCGAAGTCATCATTGTTCACATGGGTGCATTCCAGTCCAATCTCCTTGGCTGCCAGGTTACACTGATGTTGTGCAAACTGTTCTCATTATAGTAACAATAGCTGGATTTTTCTGGACAGACCTCGTGTGTACTTACAACATTCAGTTTGCTCTGGTGGAGTCTTCATGTACCGCAGCACCCCCCAAATCCATAAAACCACATTCCTCTCTTTTGTTTCTCTGGATTTGTGCGTGGCTCACCTTCAGACCACATGTCGCAAACTACAATTCTTTTTTGTTTTCAAATTCTCTGTTCATTTTCTGGAGAAATATCTGGCAGTCTATTTGTTTAAGGTCAACATTTTTCTAGACCCACTCCTGTGTCCAGCCATGTTTTTACCTAGATGTTTGTACTTTGATGTTTCCAGCAGATTCTTAGACTTCACACTTGTTAGGGCCATAGGCCTCAGCACATCATGAGGGATTAGCTCATATGGAAATAGCAGCAGCATTGGAGATCAAAGCACAACTAAGTGCAGCAAGTCTCTTTTTTCTCTTCCCCTGCATCATTTTTCATTAATGATGCAAGGAATTAGCCATTCTTTGGAAACTATCCATTGTCTTCTTGCTCTGCCACAGCCTGACAAGAAAATACCAAGCCATTCTAACTTAGATTTTCTGTTCTCATCATTGGTCAATAATCAGTGGTTTGGCAATTAATCAAAAGCCTGGAAGATTAATTTCTTCAGTTGTTCATAGCTAACAAAAGGAACCACAGATAATTCAGTACCACTGAAAGAATAACATAATCCATTTCAATTTTCTATGGTGCCCTTGTGGTCTGTGAATACCAGGCAGAACCAGAAGGTAATCAACATGGCCCAGTGGATTATGACAATATTACAAAGAGGAACATGTTTTTAAATCTATCCATGGAAGATGAAAAAGCTTTGTAAAACCTAAAATGGATGAACATTGAGAATTCTGAAGTTACGGCATCTGGTGGAAGGCCACACTTCTCACTCACTGAAATTGCCTGACGTATTTACTTTTGTTGTCTCCCTGCAGTAGAATATAATATGTAGGCTGCCTCAGACCTGAGACCCCGTGACTTGTCACTGGCTTGTCCCCAGTGATTACATAAGAGTCTGAGAATATAGTCACTTACTTCTAAGATGGAGAGTTCAATTTCATCATTCTCCTCAACCATTAATTTATCAAAAATGGTTATTTACAGGTCACCATATTTAAAGTTGTGAATCTCTCTTCAAGGATTACATATCTCCTCCCACTGCTCTTTATTCGTCCTTGACCCTTTAACTTTATGTGATTTAACTTGTCACACACACACACACACGCACACACATACATACACATACATATATATATATATTTCACTTATATGCTTATTTATTGCATGCCTGCCTCTATTAGAATTTGAGCTCCATAAAGCATGGATTTTTCATCTGTTTGTTCACAGATGTTTCCCTAGCATCTACAACAGCGGGTGTAGTAAGCATTCAATGCATATTTGTTATTAATGAAATATTCATCCAGTGCCTTCTAGTCACAAAACTCTTTTCCAGGCAAATTGAGAGACAAACCAAAAAACACATACATATGGATTCCTATTGACTTCATCTCCCCTATGTCTCAAATCCTCTATAATATCCAGACCTGCAATCATTTGGCCACAGCTTAGATGTTTTCAATAAGAGCTCAAAACAGCCCATTTATTAGTTGATAGCTTTAATTTTTACAAAGCTCTTCTTAATATTGAGCCTGAATCTACTTGCCTATATTTAGCCTAGACTGTCTGCAGTTTGACAGACTACTTTTACTCTTTGTAACTATATAGAAAAAGTCAAACTCCTCTTCCATATTGTTTCAGTTATCTACTGTGGTATAAGCCAAAACTAAGTGGCTAAGTGGCTTAACATAACCATTATCCTTTTATTGTCTCTCCTGGTTCTAAGGGTTGAATGAGGCAGCTCTTACTTGGAGCTTCTCATGCAACCACAGTCATAGGTAGCTGGGCCTCTAGTCATTAAATACACCTGTTGGTTGATGACGACCACTGGCTGGGACCTCAGGTGGAGTGGAGGTCAGCAGCCCCAACACTTACAAGTGGCCTTTTGTGTGGTTTGTGCTTCCTCACAGCGTGGTGTCTGGGTTCTAAAAGCAAAGAGCCGAAGGTACAGAAAGTAGCATGTACCAGTTTCTTAAGGCTGAGCCCAGCAGTTGTCACAGCATCACGTGATCTGTATGCTACTCACTAATAGTCTCAGAGTTCAGGTTCAAGGATAAAGGCCACAAACCCTCCTCCATGAGAGGAGAGTTAAGTCATTTAGGGGGCTATATTTTAAAATTGCCATACTCGTAAAATCCTTAAGTATATTTGAGATTCCTCACCCAAGGCCAAAAAAACTCTAATCCATATAATCATTCCTCAGGTCACTCATTCTACACAATGAATTGCTGTTCATTATACTGGTTACCTCTTTCAGGTGTTTTCTTATATACCAGTTTCCTTCTTAAAATACAATGGGCAGGACAAAACAATAGCATATTAAACTTATTCAGATCTGTGCAAACTACCTGTGGAGTCCTATAGGCAACCTCGTATGTATTTATTTAGTCCATGATGCTACTTATTCTGGTTGACAGCCCTGTCTCACAGCTTTGTGACATGAAGGAATTAAACTACTTAGGGCTCTTTCCTGTGAGGAGCATAAACTCTAAGTATGTGGTTTCCTTTAGAGGGCCAAACTGCAGGATCTTATATTTGTCCTTATTAAATTTTATCTTACTGGGGACTTTGACTCCCAATCTAGAATGTTGGGATAATCATAATCTTGACAGGTAACAGGTGTCAAAGGCTTACCCTATATCAAGGACTTACTGTGAGAGGCCAGCTCAGGCTGCTTTAACTGTTCCTTTAATCTCTTTATTTGTTAAAACAATCTCATGTGATAGTTGCTATTATTATACACATGTCAGAGAAAAAGAAATTGAATTTACAAACTTGTCCAGGGTCACACTGCTCATAAGTAGCAGAGCCTTATTTTAATCCTGGCAATTGGGCTCTGAACCACGGATTAGCAAACTACAACCAAATCTGGTCCTTGTTTTTGCAAATAAAGTTTTATTGGGTGGTAGCCATGCCCATTCGCAGCACCTATGAACACATTATCTGTGGCTGCTCTGCTGCTGAAAGGCATAGTCGAGAAGTTGAGTAGAAGCAGAGGCCTAAAACATTTGGTCTTCTATGGAAAAACCTGTTGATCTCTGTCCTAAATGATGTGTTCTGCTGTGACCCTTTTGTTATATAGATACCACTTACTGCATACTTGCTTTGCTCAGTCCTTGGCATGATCATTTACATTGTCACTATATTTCAGAGGGACCCTGTAGGCTTTGCCATTTCTATTTTTCAGTGGGAGACAATGACACTCAGGAGTTAAGTAACTTTTGTAAGGCCACTCAGCCAGTAAGTGACAGAACGCGGGTCTGCACCCAAGTCCATTTGGAGTCACAGTTCATGCTCTTGTCCCTACCTTGCACAGCCTATGAAGAGGTAGAGGCATCTGTTAACCATCTGTGTAAAATTCCCTCCCCAAGTGTGGCTTTGGATCAAAATCAAGCTCATAGCCATGCTTCTAGAATCGAGCTTTTCCATCCTTTGATAATTGGGACCATCTTTGACTGTCTCCAGTCTTTGCACACCTTTCCTATTTTCTTCAATTGCTTAAAAACTGCCACCAGCTGTGGGTCATGATGGCAAGTTGTTTCAGCTTTCCAAGGTTTGAGACCCCAATTTACTTAGTGCAGCTACATCTTCTTCTGCTATCTCATTATACTTCCACATCTTCAGCTCCCTCTCACAAAGCCTGCTCTATCTTTCTCTCTGATGAAGAAGATGGGAGGCTGGAGGGGCTGGGTGGTCCCCAGTTCCTGTTATCTCTTTTTTCTCAGGCACTTAGTGTTTACTCTGTGCAGGCCCTCTTCTACGTGCTTCACAAATATTAACTCATTTGTCCTTGGGTCAATCCCGGGAGAAGGAGGAATGAGTGCCCCCATAGTACGAGTTAGAAACATGAAAGATGAAGTAAAGTGGATTCCACCTGGTCCAGTGTCTGTGCCCCTAACCTCTACCCAGTGCTTCCTCTCACCTAAATGCTCGCCTCAAATAGTGAGAGTGGCCACATTCTCCTCCCTCTGAACAGTTCCAACATGCCCCTTCATTGGCCTTAGCACCATAGTTTTAGTAAAGATGGCAAGTAGATGGCATGTGGACTGTGGTTGTTCCATTGTGCTGGCTGCACCCTGAAGCCACAGTAGATAAACGGCTTACTCTTCACATGACAGGTGGGTGGTGGTCTCAGCACATCCCAGGTGCAGTTTCCCCGAGCGCTGTTACTGTTGATCCAGCTGCTGCTATCTAGGCTGAACACACCGCAAACACCAAGTATCTCTGAGCTCATACTTGGCTGCTGCATCCCTTCTCTCTGATCTGGAAATACTCCTTCCTCTCAAGTGCTTTGTGCCCTTATTTATTCTGAGTCTCTCGATTGCTGTAAGCTACTTTAGCATCTGATATTGTTCTAAAGCAAAAGACAAAAATCAAAAGAAGTTAATTTTTCCCTCCTCCCTCTCACTATCAAAAGTCTTAGGGTCCAGCTAGCAGATTTTGTGTAAGGAAGAAATCTAAAGAGAAAACTCTTTCATCTAAGTCATGGCTTCCAACTGCAAGTCAAGTAGATTACAGATATGCAGCAACGTTGATCCTCCTAACTCTTGGGTAGATGAATATAACCATATCGAGCTGGAGCCCAGGACTCCCCCCCTCTGGCTGGGGTTAGCCTTTCTCTTTACCTAAAGACAGTGTACGAATATTATCATATTTTATGTGCACCATACAGGAAAAAGACTAGGATGGCTTCTAGTAAATTGCCAGTAATATAAGTATGTTATTCTTCCCTTGGATATGATTGCATTTTAAAACACTATGTCTAGAGATCACTGGATCCAAAGGACATACTTTCTAAGGGTAGGATTTTAGATGTGGTGGCTATTGAAAATTAATTTTGGTGAGGAAGCCTATCTACTTGCACTAGTTTCTTATAAGGCCAGTTGCAGATAGCATGGTGCTCCCCATTTATGTGTGCTTGGTTGTCTCCATTCTTGGTCACCCCACAGGTAGACTGACAGGTGACAGGACACACTGTTGAGTCTTTTCTTACCCCTATCATGTTTAAACACATACTGAAAAACCCTAGAGCAAAGAGAAACTGCCTTTCCTTACTTCTGCTATACTCAGGAAAGCGTGGAGTCATGAGGCATTAAAAGAACTCTAGAGTAAGAGAGAGTTTATACTTCATTCTGGTTCAGTCCACTAGGTTTACAGATGAGAGTTCTAGACAGATGAGCTTCACAGCCCAGCACCATATTACTAGCAATAACCTCAGTCTTCCAAGACACTGGTTCCACAATTCCAAGCTGCCCTTTCAGCACTGCATTCATAATGAGACCTGCATTCATAAATTCTCATGCGTGTGATTTCAGTATTGCAGAGGTTTTGATTTAGGTATTTTTCAGCATGTTAAACCCTTAAAAAAAGAAATGTGTGTAGAGTAGATGTTATGTTTATTTTTAATTTGCAAAATGTTTCATAAACATTAAATACTTAATCCTTCCAAGAGAGCAGAGAGGCTGAAAACAACTTTATTTCCTCTTCACAAGTGGAGAAACAGGGAAACGATCCTTCTCAAAGAATACTCAGGGGCTGATATCAAGGTGGGGGCTGGAATTCAGACCTGTCTTTGGGCTCAGACTACCGCATAGTTGGGAAGACAAACGTTTTCAGCCTTTTCTGGAAAGAAAACTATGTACAAACAGTAAATTAAAGGGTAGGTCTCTAAGGAGGAACAAATTTTGAAGATAAACCTTCTGAAAGGTGAAATTACTGAGCTAAAATTAACATGTACTATGACCCATATTTTCCATGGAGGAAAAGAAACAAGCTAGCCTAAACCATCCACTCTGGGTTTTATTACATGTGATTTATTTGACCTATGATTTAGCATTAAGAATTAATTCTATGGAGATGGGCAGGCGCTCTGATCACTTTCCTTCCTGCCTTCCCCACCCTGGGTTAGCTTTTAGGTACCATTGAGGAACATAGTCTCCGGACTGTGAAATACTCGTGTCCCTGCTATCTCCGGTTGCAATAAGTCAGGTATTTCAGAGATGTGCACTTACTAGGTTGAATAAATTTACAGAATGGTTTATTTTGTAAGGGAAAGTCTTTATCTGAAATAAGAAGAAAGGAATTAGGCATTAAAAGGAAAGAAAGGAGGAAAGAAGGATGAAACAAGAGGAAGGGAAAAGGAAAGGAAGAAGAAAGGACTAAGTACAGAGTGAGGCAGGGAAGACAAGAAGAGCGGGAAGCAAGTAAGGAAACCAGGAAGGCAGGTCACTGCTAGGGAAGCAGTGAATCTATGAGGCACAGAGAAGCTTTCTCAAGAGAAAGAGGTGTATTCCCTTCATATAGGGAAGACCATTTACAGAGGAAACAAGAAAACCCACTGGAATAGATTAGATACATCAGATGAGAGTTTACTCTGAAGTGTCTTTCAGAAAGTTCGTTTTTCCTGAAGTGTTTTTTAAAAGGCACAAGCTATAGGCACTCTACGATTCGTGGAACCATGGAACCTAGATGTTAGGGCCGCACCATTCATTTTTGCAGTCTTTCTCTTTTCCCTAAGACACCACAATACTGTGGCGCCCCAGGACCAAATCTAATCACAATCTACCCAGAGGGCCCTCCTGAGCACCTGTGGTCTGTCTTCCGCAGGGCATCGATTCCCAGATTCCCACGGGTCTGCAAGCCACTCCAGGGGATAGCACAGCAAGGGCACATGGCTGGTCCTCAATCAACAGTTTAGTTGAATGCATGTGTAAACCTTGCATCTCAGGACAATGAAGGAAGGCCTCTTTTCCTTACCATGGTTAGACCCAGCAACTGCTAAATGGCAGCTCTTTAGAAAGATCCTTGACCAATTCACTTTGGCAGCGGCTGCTGAGATTACAGCTTTGTCCAGATCTCTTCTCTGCACTTCAGGAAATAAAGCATTTCCCAGCCTGACATCTCTTAAAGCTTTTTTTCCCCACAGAGAGGTATATATCAGCTACTAATCTCATCACATTTCCATTTCCTTCCAGGCTCATCTGCTCATCATTTTCTATTCATAAAACCTTCTTGATTCTAATCTTCCCTATCAGCAGGAACTAAACACCTCCTCAAAGTTTCTTCAGAATGACGGTGATTACCACACATGTGCAAACTCCTCTTTTCAAACACATGGGTCCAATCTATGGGCTCACATGTGAGCCATTAGGAAAGTTTTGCCATGAACCAAGATGTGACATCATTTTAGCCTCAGGGCTAAATCCCCCTTCACTATTTCCCATTTGCCTTGACATCAAGGCCTTACTCGATATACCATTCCGCATTCCGCTCCATGTGAAGCAGTATCCACCATGTATGAAGTACCATGGAAAGTGCCTGTTTGTAGCCTCCCTGTCTTTACAGCACCGGACCTCACACTCCATGTAATTGTTATCCTGGCAGACTCTCATGCCTTACTTCCAATGATGATGCTATTTGGATTTAAGCACTGCACTCCAGCAGGCACCAGATTTTCAGTCTTTCTTCCCACAGTAAAGATTTAATGCAAAAATAAGAACATGTTCTAATTATTAGCTCAGGAAACACGGCTTTTCTCCTCTCACTCAGCAATTCAACATGGGTTTGCAGAGCAACTTAGCAGGTCATTTAGCACCTTGTCTTCCTAAAAAATATAAATTTTAAACCTATCAACTTAAAAAAAATTAGGCCCATATGGACTAAGACAGAAATCATCAACCAGTCGCCCAGAGATATATGTGCGTAGGGGGTTATGTTTTGGCCTATACAGTGTATTGTAAAAATTTTTGTCAACATTTAAAACTAGAGAGATTTCACATAAAAATTCAAATCACCATCTTCTCCTGAAACATCAGAATAACTGGCCCACCACTCCCTATTTTGTTCCTAATACTGCAGCCATGAGAGTTGTCATTCATCATTAATACTGTCCAGGACATTTTCTTGGAATAGAGAAATATTTCTCACTATCCATATTCTCATCAAAACTGGTTATGAAAAATAGATGGAGAAGACTCCATATTCAATGACAAATGGAAGAGAGCATATTTCTTTTTATGAGTGAAGTACTTCCCTGTAAGTTTGATGTGTGAACACTCAGCCTGCTACATGATGCCTGAGTGGTCTGTGTAGGCATTTGAGTTTGTAACCCTTGGTTCAAGGTCTTTGTAAAAAATCTCTGTGTAATGATAGGATGTTTATTTTAATGTGTGTTGGAGATAAACCATAGCTTTGGTAGAGATTGTTCAGAACAATAGAGTTACACATTCATTATTCCTTTAGGTACTTATGACTTTAGATAGATATCATCTTTTTAGTAGAATTAAAAGAAGTTTTAAAAAATTAAGCCAAAAAAAATCAAGGTATCTTTTGCCATATAGTCATTTAAAAAAAAAATGAGTCATTGAATGCACCTCTTGCTTTCCTGCCACATCTCATCAGTCGTTAACTGGGGACACTGCTAGTTGTGGATTAGAAATAGGTGGCCTTCCTGCACAGACAGCTTGCTAACAAAGAGTGTGGGTCAGGTTCAGTGCCCATGACCTACTCGGCCAGGTGTCCCTGGGTAGGGTACAACCTGTATACCTCTAATGGCTGCCCTGATAAGTTCTACCTCTGAGATGTCAGTTGCATTTCTTGGTTCTTTGTTCTCCATTCTTGGGGTCAAGCTCTAATGATCTCCTGCCTCAACTGTTGCACCCGTCTTTAACCTGGTCTCCTTGCTTCTGCTCTTGCCTTACCTCAGTTCATTCTTCAGAACACCAGAGAATCTTTTAAAATGAAATTCAGATGATATCACTCCCCTGCTGGAAGGTCATTAATGCCTCACCATTGCTTTGAGCATATTCCATAAAATGTGTCATGGGGAACACCAGTCTTCCAAGATGCCTGCCTTCAAAGAGATGGTCCAGGATCCTAGAAATTTGAAGAACGTGATGGACCTTTCTGGTAGGTTTACAGTGCACATTCCCATAGTAAAGGCTCAAAGAAAGTCTACGCAAAGAAGCTGATTTAACTTTGTTTAAACCAGTATTTCCCAAATTTATTTGACAACAGAATACTTTTGTTGAGTGATGCTTCTTAACATCCTTCAGATTTGATATTTTAAGGAACACACTTTAGAAAGTACTAAATTAGAGGATAAAGTCCACACACTTAGTATTCACCTAAAAGATTTTTTAGTATTGATATAGCCTGTCCACTGGGCTATTCTCAACCTTGAGTTTCTATCCACTCTATACCTAAAGTTTTAATCACACAATCAGACCACTTAGTGCAACTCACAATGTGCAGAGCTTTAGACACTGGGCATACAGTGTGAGCAAGATGATCTTCCTTCCCTCAGGGCACTCACAGTACACTTGCTCTTCTTCCAACATGCGGCACGTACTTCAACGACCTTGCAGCTTTGATTGGGGTTCCCAGTGCATGGATTCCCCTTTACTCCCTTCTTCTTGTAGTTCTTACAAGATCCTCCAATGCCCAATTCAAATGCCTGTTTTTTATAATGCCTTCTCAGAGACCACATTCAGGTAGAATTACTCCTTATGATTCACTCGACTTTATTCATATACTAACACATTACTTATCACATATTGAATTATCTGTCCCCTTTAACACCTTTGCATGGAGCTAGCTTGTAAGTTCCCTGGGGGTAAAGACAATGCCACATCCATTACTATATGGTGGCATCCTGCACAATTTTCTGATACATAATAAATGCTAAACTAACATCAGTTCCTTTTGGTTTTCATAAAAGAGATCAGGAACGAGGCCCTGTCTTTGGTGAAGGAATCACTTATCTTGCTTTGTTTTCCTATTTCTAATGGCATATTATTTTAATTTTTGAGTCATAGTGAGGATAATAGTTTGCTAATAAATTCGGATTAATTAGGTAGATATCCTGTTGGTTGGAAACAAACGTCATTCATTATCCCATTAACAGAGCTATTAAAAATCCTGTGTACTAGTGTATTCATCATACAACAGGTAGGATTTGTTCTCTACACATAATAAAATTAAAATCCCTGGGGAAACATGTTTCTGGATACAGCTACTGAAAGATAAAGATGGTTCATCTTAGTTATTTAAAGTATCTTAATTACTTTCACAAGACAAAAGGAAATATATATAAGTTTTAAATAAAGATCAATTCAGTAGACTTAATAGATTCAGAAAGATAAATTCAAAGGTGAACATTATGATTACTATGTAATATTTGGGAAGTATTTATCATGTATCTGTATTCAGTAAATTTATTAGATGTGTATTTATATTCATCCAGTTCATGCCTTACATGAGAGTGTAAGACACACCCCCCCAGGCCCAGGTCCAAACTGTGCTCCTCTCCTGGGTTCCTTCAGAGTTTATGTTCATTTCTATCATGCCACCAATAAGCCTGCACTGAAACAGTTTGCCTGTGACTACCTTGAGGGTGGGAATGATGCCCCTCATCTTCCCATTCTCAGGACCTAGAACAGGATGAACGAAAGCAATGTATGGAAAAGAAAACTTCCAAAGATATGAAAACTTAGACATGAAAAATATTAGTGATAAAACAATTCCACACAATATCTAGAAACTGAAACCAATCACAACCATCCATTAGATGACAAACCTGGAGCTTTTAATACTGCAATAAAGAAAGCAGACCAGGAAAGCACATGGCTGCTCTCGCACCTCTTCTGTTATAAATTCTTGAAAATTTGAATGTCTCTTGCAACATCAAGAAGGCAAGCTTTCTTTTTAAATATTCATATTGTTTTTTTTTTTTAAACTCCTTTCTTTCTCCCAGAGATAAGGGGAAGGGAAAGGAAGCCAAATTAACTTTTGGCCATGAAATCAAATAGATTCAGAAACCCAATAACTTCAGAGAATGAATAATCACCTGAAAGAATAATTAAAAAAAAAAAGTTTAAAACTTCCACTCTACTCCCAGTAAACACTCTGTGTTTAAATCCATTTAGAGCCTCACATGATTCTTTGTTTTTCACTCTTTCAGCAGTGGAGGCAGAGGACTAAGGATGAGCCTTCTCTTCATATGCCCAAGGCAGTCCTTATCGGAGGCCTAAGTAATGTACAAGCAGGGGCTGGTGAACTTTCTGCCCTGTCCAAAGCAAAATATATTAAATATGTTAAATCATGGAAGATAAATGAGAGCCACACTGCCCCAGGAGTCAATTAAAAACGTAGAGCTCAGTGGTGTGCCTGCAAACTCTAGAAATAATCTTTTGCCCAGTTGAAAACACTGAAAAGGCATTTGAAACGAACAACCTCTAATACATACTCAGTCTCTCTGCTGGGTAGAAATATAATACAGCCGTTTTCACAGATGAGACTTTACAATCTTGAATTTTATTCTCAGAGTGTTATTATGATGACTGTATATGGCCCCCTACTATGTGCTCTCCTCACATGTGCCAGGTCCACCCCGTGCTTCACAGATACCCCTTTCCCATTCATTTCGTGAACGAGGGCATGACATTACCAGGACAGTTCAACTGCTTTATTTTTTCTCAAAACTTTCTTCTCAGAAGATCAGACCCACAAATATCTACATGTGAAAACTTCTGAGGTCCCTGGTGGGCAGAACTGAAGAAAAATGAGTATGAATAATGAATGTCTCTTTGTAAGAACTCTATTTAGCAGGCAGCTAAAAATATTTTTACTTTATGGCAAAAGTACTCTGGGAGAAATATTCCCAAACCACGTTTAAGAATGTGTGAGAGGCAGTGGAGATTGCCAAGCATTTGGAGAGATTTAACACCGGAATGCGCTCTTGCGGATGGTTGTTAATTGCTCCAGTGGTCATGAAAAATCTCATTCTAGACTTAAACATGTACCTTTGTGAACAAGCATCTTTCCTTTCCTTCTGGCTTTGTCCAAGCAGTGCATCAGGGATTCCCACAGTCAACCCGTGTAAGAAAAAGTAATTCACTAAAATCTATGGAGAATGTTCCAGGGAGCATTGTACTGTGGTAGTAAGAAGGGCCAGCTTATGAAGCTCCCAAACTGATTAGATTTTTACTAGACTACAACACTCAGCAGATATGGGGATTACTAGAGGAAAAGGCGTATTGCGGGGAGGTAGAAGAGGGTATGGGGGGGATAAATGGTGATGGAAGGAGACTTGACTAGGCATGGTGAACACACAATATAGATGACATATTATAGAACTGTACCCTTGACCCCTGTGTCATTTTATTAACCAATGTCACCCCAATAAATTCAATAAAAAACAAAGAAAACCTCAACAGAAAGCTTACAACAAAATTAATTCTTGAATAGACTTAATGATGATGGGGATAGCTATTGATCATAAAGGGTTATCAGGCCCTGGTCAGTGTGGCTCAGTTGGTTGGAGCATCATCCCATATGGAGACCTAAAGGTCACAGGTTTGATTCCCAGTCAGGGTATAGGCCCAGGTTGTGGGTTTGATCTCTGGTCAGAGCATGTACAAGAAGGGAACCAGCTGATGTTTCTCTCTCACATCAATATTTCTCTCTTTCTCTCTCTCTCTCTTTCCGTTCCTCTCTCTCTAAGAGCAATGAAAAACTGTCCTTGGGTGAGGATAAAAAAATAAAAATAAGGAGTTATTAGTTTCCAGGCGTCAATGAATAGGCCTATTACCATAACATATCAGCTCACAGCCTTCCCTGGAAAACTCCAGAAATGATGCAAACGAAAAGATCACATGAGGCATTGGGACAGTGTGCTGGCAGCAGCTGAGGGCCCTCTGGTAATGATGCATGGTTGTTATCCAGATGCTGGTTCCTTTGGTTTTGACATATGATGGTCAAGGGCACGGGACACATCACTGCAGCCCAGGGCAGGCTGAGTGTGAGGTGACCTGAAGCTCCTTCAGCTGCTCTCCTGACACAGTGGAGATCCTTAGGCCAGTTCCGGTCTTAGGGCTTCTTCCTGGTGCTTCTGAGTTCGATTGGCCTGCCACCGCAGTGACTGGGGCCCTTCATGTTCTGGGTCCCTAACCCATTACAGTAATAGCAAGAGGCCACCTCATTCATGCCACCCCATTCGGAGCTCTTTCTTACCTGTGATGTCATTTGATTCTCCCAACAAAGGAACTAGGGAAATTGGTCAAGGAATATTAATCCCATCAGATAGAAGATGGAGGACCCAGCAAGGCCAAAAGTTTTGCCTAAAGTCACGCAGCTCATAGGTGAGAGTATGGTCTTAACAAGCCACAGTACTTTGTGAAATCCAGACTGATGCTACGATGCCCTCACAGACTCACAGGACACCGACTCATATTCTCATACACTCCCAGCAAAAACCAACCAGAAGTGGGGAAGTGGTGTCATGTCTTCGTATGTGGCAGTGTTGTATTGTTTATATCACTTTGAATTCACTACTGTGTACATCTGAAATATGTACTGTATGTTCAATAGTTACTCTTGGGGACCTGCAATGCAAAAGCACTATTGGGGAGAGTGACACAAAAATGAACAAAAACATGGTCTCTGCCCCTGCACAAGCTTGCCATGTAGAAGGGAAAGTGGGTGTATTTATAAATAACAAAGGGATGATGGAAGGGAGATAAAGCTGTGTATGTGGGCTGGGTATGAAAGGAATCAGTCTAAAGGTTCCTAATGGTGTCATCAGTGTTATGGTGCCATTTTAAATGCCACACTGGTGTCCTAGGGAAACTGGTGTTTTAAAGAAATGCCCTTTACTTACAGAAAGTCAAAGTCCCGGAAAAGAAATCTGTATTATTTATTTCTCTTTTTATAAGGTGATTATAGAATTCTTCCTCATAAAATGGAATGTTTTTAAATCTATCTGGAATGATATATTTGTGTTGTTTTGGAGGGTTGCCCAGAGGATTTTTCAAGGCTTTGCTGATCCTTAAGACCCGTACTTCTCACAAAATGCTACAGAGTAAAAGATGATAGGTTTTATACATTTTTTTTTTATGGATTTATAGGACTTCAAGTTTATTTGCCACTGACTTTTGGCAATCCTCTCTTCACCCACATCCCCGTGTCAATGTGAACAAGCAAACAAGTAGTGCTCGTTGTTTCTGGTGGCCTTCTGAGAGCCCAGAGGGATGCCAGCTTCCGGAGGACCTGGCCTGGACGGCCACAGGGCCGAGGCGCTCAGCGTTACACGTGGAGCGGTTCCCAAGGCTGCGTGGCTCCTGGACTACTGTTAGGTGAGTGGTGTGTTTTCTGACTGAAAACAAAGTTTACGTTTCCCAAATTTCAGGAACTAGTTCCATTGGATTTTAAAAAGCTGGCTAAAATCTATTATGAATTGTGACTACTTATTTTTAGTAATTCTGTGTAAAAATTACATTAACCAGGTAAATGCTTATCTAATGCCTGGGTATTCACTTTTTATTATTCATATGACTTTACCAGGTGTTTCTATCTGAGTAAACTGGCACATACACACACCCGTGGTGATGGTGACATACACACACACACTCTCTAGCTGTGGTTTATGAAGGTGCGTTGGGTGAGGTCTTTAACATGGCTTTGGATTGCTGTAGGTAGGGATTAGGATCCAATTACTTGCATCTGACATCACCATATTATAAAAGAACAAAATGCGTTTTGCTATTCTTTATATCATAAGTACAATGGCTACCCAGGGAGAAACCCTGTCGCAATGAAAGGGCCCCGATGAATGTAAATCAGAGAGTAAAGTCAAGGGCTGGTATATCTTCCTTGTCACCGAGTGTAATCAGAAGGCCAGGCAGATTACTCGAAATTGCAATTTCTTCCCCCTCTGCTGACAGCATACTTGATCTTCTGCTTTTCCAAACATTTTGAATAGTGACTGAGGAGTCTATGAAACATTCCTGCTTTAGACTTCTGAAAGTTGCAATTAAATACACTACATAGACGTCACCTTGCCAGCTTTTCGGAAAGGTATGAGAAAAAAAAAAATTAGCCATCAGAGGAAAAGGATTCATCGTTAAGGCTCTTTCTTCTTCCTTAACCACAATCTGTCTCTTTATGGTAACAAATGTCTGCAATCAGAGCCTGGTTCCAGCTTTCTAAAGACATCAGTGAGATGGGAACAGGGCGGGAGAACACATCTCCTTTTACACATACAAAAGGGGGAGAAAACATAAAAGACCACCCTAGAAGAACTAAAATTGTATCCGAGTGACAGATCTGTTGAATAAATGGATCAGATTCTGAATTTATAGCTTAACTACTAGGAATCTTTCATTTCCAAAGTATTGCTATATTTAGGACTTTCATCATAAAGACAACATTTCTACAATATTAATAGCTAAATGAAGCCTGGGGACTTTCTGGAGAGTTTGGTAGGACAATGCTAATGGCCTCTGGTGGCAGGGATTCAAGGTGCAGTTCTCTTAAAATGTGTGTGTTCTTTTAGCAGTCTTATGTGGATCTGACCAAACACCTAAAGAGTCAATTGGCATAATTTACCTTTTATTAGTTAACAATTCTGCCTCCGGGTGTCTTTCTTTTACTCCATGTCACCCATTTGCAGTGTAATTGGTACTACTGAATCAATGGTAATTGTTTTCATGGTTATCTGAAGTCAGCCTGGTGGCTTAAGGGTGAGGGATTATGGTGGGCTCTACGGAGGGTGCACATCTGGGCTGGGGGAGCATCTTGCAAGGCTGGGATCATGAAAGTCATTATCTGGCTCATTGCACGAAGCTGCGGGGCTCGGGTCACTTGGGCTCAGCCTCTTTGCTGCTGCTGCTTCTCCAACAGAGGCTCCACATGGAGGTTTGTGATGTCTGAGTCAGCACAAACAAGTGAGCTGCTGCTGATGAGGCTTCTCCATGATCTGAAAGAGTAACTAGGGAACTGTAGAGAAGCTCAGGTGGGATCCCACAGTACCTTCAAAGAGCCCTAGCTCCAAGACAGTGGAGACAAAGAGAAAAACAACGCTTCCAGATCATAGAAACTTGTGTTCCATTTCCAGCTTTTCCACTGCTTTAGAGCTGTACCATCTTTGGGGCAAGTTATTTAAATTATGCCTCACTGTCCATGTCCGTTATATGAAAAGAGTGATTATCTACCTCACAGAGATTTTACTAGAAGTCAATCGGTTATTATGTTAATTATCCAACAAACAGTTTCAGAACACCGACTGCCTGCCAGGGAGGCACTGGGAATACAAAGGGAAAGGAGACTCCACCTCTGTCTTACAAGAGCAGTGTTTTCCTCGTTGAAAATTGGTTGCCACCATACCTAATACCTCCATCATGTCACAGAATTACCATTTCTTTTTCATGGTGAGAACATTTAAGATTTACTTTCTCAACAATTTTCAAGTATATAATACAGTATTTCCCCAAAATGCATACAAATGGCCAACAGACAAATGAAAAGGTGCTCACTAATCATCAGGGAAATGCAAATCAGTAGCTATTATCTCGCACCTGTTAAAATGGCTCCCATGGAAAAGACAAAAGATAACTAGTGTTGAGGAGGCTGAGGGAAAAAGGAAACACTCAGAACTGTTGGTAGGAATGCAAATTGATGCAGCCAAGAGCTTTGACTCTATTAGTGTATGTAAGTGCTCCAGAACAGTGCCTTGAATGTAGCTGTTTAATCAATGTAAGTTCTGCTTTTACTAAATCGTTTTCCTTTAAAAATTTTAAAAAATTATTTAAAATTTGTTCTTAAATTTTATTAATTAGTTTTATAATTTTCTTTCAAAACTGTTAACATGTTCATGGAAACAGAGCACTGACTGTTATCATTGATTTCTATTTGCTTGCCTATTTATCTATGTCCATCCATCCATCCTGCTAAACATTCAGTCATGCACAGTCTGTGTCCATCAGTTTAACACACACACACACACACACACACACACACACACACCACACACACACCACACACACCCCTACCTGGAATGAACAACGGGTTTACTATTCAGTGGACCTCTGTGGTAACTAAGCTTTTGAGAGCAAAAGAGGTATAAATAGTGATTTTCATGACACTGGTCTCATGGAACGGTCTTAATGCAAATAGCGTTGTCCTGAGTGAGTGAAATCTTCGTCTTATGTGAACTGCAATGATTTTGCTCTCAGTACTGCAAGTCAGTATACAATTGTGAAAATGGCTATGATTAGCCCCCTAGTGACCTGAAAGTGTTAATGCTACTTCCCAGAGTGTCAAGCAGACCATCAAGCAGGAGAGTACTGGTGCTGGAGACATCAGGCTCACCAGTCAGCAGGAGGTGGGGTCAGATATGCACGCTTCACGTCAGCTGGGACTCGCTCAGGCTCCACTGGGAGTCCCTACGCAGAGGCATTCCGAATCCCTGCCTGTTTATTCACACATTCCATCAGCTACCCAGCGCTGTTCATTCTACCCTCCCAATCCACCTAAAATCCATCTCATCTCCCTTCCTACCTTAGTTCAGGTCCTATTCATTCTCCTCCAGACCAGAGTGATAACCTCCTGACTTGTCTCTTCGAATACGGTCTTGCTCGGGCTGTAATCCATGCCCCCCACTGCAGGTTCAGGTATTGTTTTATAAAGCAAATGTGATCGTTTACTCACTAACATTTCCAGCATGATCTCCCAACAAGCCTGCACACCGCATACCACACCTGTTCTTCATCTCACTGTGTTTTTGGACACCTACCTTATTTTTTCCTTCTGGAATAAACACGCCTCATTCTTTAATTTCCCTACCTACCTGACAATATTGTTTTCCCATTTTTGAATGCTTTTAATGTTCCAGGAAAACAAGGATGTTGCTTTAAAAAAATCAATAGATTTCCTAGTTTTCCCTATTCTTTATATCTTGTATTAGGGTGGTGCATTGGTTACCACTGATGAACTGATATTGATTTACGATTATTAACTAAAGTCCCTAGTTAACATCACAGTTTACTCTCTGTGTTGTACATGCTATGGGCTGACAAGTGAATAATGACACGTGTTCACTATTACACTATTATATACAGTTTTATTGCCTTAAAAGTCCCCTGTGCTCTACCTATTCATCCCTCTCGCCTCCCCTGCAAAATCCTGGCAACCGCTGAACTTTGTACTGTCTCCAAAGTTTTGCCTTTTCTAAAATGTCATATGGATGAAATCATACAGTATGTATCCTTTTTAGTTTGGCTTCCTTCACTAAGCAATGTGCTTTCAAGATTCCTCCATGTGGGTTGATTGTTCCATCTCTTATTACTGAGCAATGTTTCAGTCTCTGGAGGTACCACAGTTTGTTTATCACCTATTGAAAGACAAACTGATTGTTTCAAAGTTTTGGCAATTAGGAATAAAGCTGCTATACACATCAGTCTGCAGGTTTTTGTGTAGACGTTAAGTTTTAAATTCGTTTGGGTAAATACTAAGAAGCATGATTGCTGAGTCCTAATTTTTATTTTGTAAGAATTTTACAAACTGTCTCCCAAAGCGGCTGTACCATTTTGCACTCCCTCCAGCAATGAATGAAAGTTTCTGCTGCTCCAAATTCTCACCAGAAAACACTGTTACTTGTGTTTTGGATTTTAGTCATTCTGATAGATGTGTACTGCGTATCACATTGTTGTTTACCTCAGGTTACCTCCTTGTTTTTAAGCTCAAATGTTCTACCTTTGTAATACTCTTAGAACTCTCCTATGCTAAGTGATGGTGTTCTTAAACTAGAGAACTTGCATGATTACTATGATTTTCAGAAATCCGCATGTAATGCAACTAACATTATGCACCTAATGAATATTTTATTAATCATAACATTGCTTGTCAACTAAGTTGGATAAACAAGTTTGTGACATTAATTAATATGGCCTAGAAATTATTTATAATAGATATACCCTCGATTTGACACCACTAATAACTGCAACAGCCCTGAATCTCAGTTTCAAACATAACCCTCTGTGATCATCTCCTACCCTTCTAACCTACCTCTCACAGTATTCCTGCTCAAACAGCACGGTTACAAAATCCCATCTCCTCTGGATTGCCCGCACGTTCACTATACACTACTCAGCTTGGAACCCCTCTAGCCTACTCAAGGGCTTGGCGCTTGCAATTTCCCTTCTTTCTCTGGTATCACCATTTTTTATTCCTTCAATACCGGATCATTCACTTAGGAACAAAAATATGTCTTCACAGCAGTCATCTTAAAAAAACCTCAACAAAACAAAAACCTTCCTAAACTCAATTCAATTGCTGTTATTGCCTCATTTCTTTACTCTCCTTCACGGTAAAACCCCTCACACAAGTTGGCACTACTGGCTATTTCTACTTCCTAACTTCCCACCCCCATGCACCTGAGCTTTTGCCTCCACAATTCCATTGAAACAGATCTTATCAACATCACCAACGTCGTACACTAGCCAAGGCCACTGTTCCAATCTGTCTACATCACACTTTGCTTCTCACTACTTCTGATACCTCTAACCATAGTCATTTTGAAACAGTGTCTTCTCTGAGTTTCCAAGGCACCATTGCTTGTAAGCTTCCCTCCTGCCTTCACTACCTCCACCTTTTCAATTTAGTAAGATGTTGGACAGCCCAAAGCTTTTAGTTCCTTCCCCTATTCTATCTATAACTGTCTCGTGGCTTCAAACACTATCCGCATGGTAATGACTCTCAGCTTTAGATCTCCAGCCTGGGATCTTTCCCTAGACCTCCAGTTACCAGTGTAAAATCCTTTAGTGCCTTCTCATTATACCTGTAGTAAATACAATTTGTTAGTTTGTTTGTTTTGTTTTAAATATAGAGTGTTTCTTAACCATGTCTTGCAAGGCACTTACATATACTGTCAGTCCTCTAACTATTTCCAGCTCCATCACTTGCTGCTACCCTACTCATTTACTTGGTTCCCGCCACTCACAGTGACCTTCTTTCTGCCCCTGAAACATACTAAATGGACTCCTGTTTGGGGCCTTTGTATTTGCTGTTGCTTAAGCATGTAAATCTTATCCCCTACCTGCCCTCTTCTTTTCATTTACGTCTTAACTCAAATAGGATCTCCTCACCGAGGCCTTTTGCTGAAGCAGTTCCCCAAGTCACTCCACTCCGTTATTCGACTTCTTAACATGTTTGTTGTCCACCTAATCCCACCCCAATACAAAGCTATATGCAGACAGGCACCGTGACTGTCTCCCTCCTGCTACGTCCTCAACACCCGAACAGTGCCTGACACAGGCTAGACGCTCAATATATGCATTTGGTGCCAGCTGACATCATCTCACTGAACTGCTAAAGCAAATATTACTTAGCCTTTAGAGTTAAGTTCAAATGACTGGTCCTTCCACCCTACTTCCCCGGGCAGGGGCAGGCCTCTGTTTCCTCTAGTGTTTTTACAGTTTTTGGTGTAGACCTCTAGTTTAGTCCTTACCACACTCATTGAGTGTCCCGAGTATTTAATCCACCGCCTGATACATATTAGGCACTCACATACGTGGGGGTCCCACTGACATGAGTGACACCAACCTGAACCCAAGCTTGCTTCTCCCTCCCGACCAGAAACTTTTTTTTTTCCAGAAGAAGCAAGTAGATTAACCACACATAGGGTCTGGTTATTAAGAACTCTCACCGTAATCAAACCAGTGATGTTCCCCTATGTATTACAATATCAGACACTCAGAGAGTGTTTTGGAGGCTGGAAATGTTCACAGTGCTTCCAAAGGTGTCAATTCATCACAAGGGAGTTATAGAACATGCTGGCTTATTAGGTAGTAGCACTTATTAAACAGATGTTTTCCAGAAAAGAAAGTATATTTACAAATGCAGCTCTGTTAATCAAATGTCACACTAAAGCAACTATTTAACACCAGAAAAACTCTTTTCAAAAACTAACATAAAGAACATGAAGAAGCATTTGCTTACTGTTAAAGCAATCATCTATGTTTTGTTGATCCCCAAATTTGTACCTGCAGTTTCAATTTCTTGCACATGAGTTTACCAGATATATTCAAGATCCAAGTGGAAAGTTTCATTTTTTTGGCTCCCTTGCATCTGAAACATAATGTACAAAACTCAGCTCACCATCTCGCTCTCAAACCACATCTGCCTGTTTCATCCAGGAACCCCCATGCTCTCATTTACCTCGGCTTACAGTTACTTGTAGGCTCTCCTCTCTCCTTTTCACACGGTTGGTTCTTCTTTCCAGAAGACTGGAACCCATCTCTTCACTTCCGTTTCAATTGCTCTCACCTCTCCTGTCTATAGTTTGATAACTAAATACACAATAATCACATCACCATACTCAGGCCTCAAGTCTTCTGCTCATCTATGACATTTTGCACATGGAGCTAAAACACTCTGTCACTTTGCAGATAGATAGGTGACCACCAAGACTACTACCAAATCCCATCACCATTTTGCTTCATCCTACTTACTCAAATTGGCCTCCTAAACTTTCAAACATGATCCTTAAGCTAGTAATGCCAGAATATGCCAAATCCACTTGAATCTTCACCTCAAACTTTCTGGAATACAGGATTGTTTTATTCTCCTATGAAGTGGTTGCTGAGCACTGTTTCTTCCAGTGGCTCAGTTGTAGCCACGCTCTACCAAGGCTCACACAGCCTGCTGGCGTCCGGCTCTGCCCCTCAGTCTTCACGGCTCTCTGTTGTCACTGTGCCTGTCCCTGTCTGCACCCCATGTCTCACCTTCCTCTGGGGTCCAGGAAACCACCTACACCTCAACAGCCTGCTCTTTTATATGTCTGGAACACCATGCTCAGCTTCTTCCCGAGACTAAGTTCCAATCACTTTTAACATTAAATTCGGTGGTTTTCCTCCTCAGGTAAGCTTTCGTCACCTCTCCACCCTCCAAGTCAAGTAAACCTGCTCTGTGATCCCTTGGATGAAATTTATCAAACTATCCCAGAAGATCTGTTTACTGTTCATTTTTCCTTACCAAATCATGAGCTCCTTGGGGGAAGAAACAATATTTTATTTCTCTCCAGCAGACACTTGACATTTGCTTACTAAATATGTAAGTGAGTAAGTAATGGACAAAAAAAAAATACCTGTTCAAATCCCATCTTACTTTCAGGAACATAGATTGAGTCATTTCACTTCCACAAGCTCCTCCTCTAGGATTTAAATTCTATTTTGATTTTTCAGTGAATAGAGTCCAATAACATCGAGCCATTACCTGATTATAATTAAATTATATATTACCTTTACCCAAGTCTTGCTTTCTTATTCTGAAAGACAGGTCCCTTACAGCCTTCGGGGAATGCTGCACTTATCATAAGGAACAATTAGTAAATTGAGGAATTCATTAACTGGGTGAAAAATAGAACCCCAGATGACAAAAGTAACCAATGAAAAAAGTAATACTGAACTCAGAAGGCACAGTGATTCTGAGGAAGGTGACAAGGAAATACAAGCACCTGGAATTTATGATCTATAACTGGAATATGAAACTGCAAACAATACAATTAAAGTCATTAATTCAACAAACATTTATTACGTGAATTTTTATGTGTTGCCATTATGCTAGGTACTGGCAACATGTCCTAATTTAATTTACTAAGGAGACCAAAACAATACCCTTAATTTGTGAAAAGCAAACAAACCATATTCCATTAGAGAGATAGAGAGAGGATATCGATGAAGGAGCAACCAACTGCACTGTTGGGCGTCTTCTTGCACTGTTGGGCGTCTTCTTACTGTCCTAAATGCCTTTTATTTTCTTCCTAAAAGGATGAAGCGAAGGCCCCCCAGAAGGAGTAAGCCACTTTCTTTACTCTAGATCTGAGGTGATATGAAAGCCACTTGCTATGCTAGGCTACCAGGGAGCAGTAAGGGTGAATCCGGGTCACCGGAATAATGCTGGACTGCCTGGTTTCAGTGCGTTTTGGAAGGCCTGCAGCTCTGTGTTCCTCGGTGGGGAAGAGCTGGGAACATGTGGGAGATGGAGACGAAAGACGGGTGCTTCTCACCTGTGCCAGCCTTTCTTACCATGGGCGGTACTGATATTCGGGTCATGTAATTCTCCACTGTGGGAGTATATGCTGTGCATTTGTGGATGTTTAGCACCATTCCAGGCCGCTGCCCACCAGGTGTACTTCCGCTTGGGGCTCTCTCTACCCCTCACTGTTGTGACAATGGTAAAATGTCTCCAGATATTACCAAATGTCCCCTGGGGGAAAAATTGCCCCTCGTTGAAAACCTGTGATCTGTGCCATGCTGTGGAGATATGTCTGGTTAAGAACAACTGGATGCAAACCATCCATTAGTTTTCTCACCCACATTTCCATATTCATTAAAAATGTCTAAGCACTATGTTGTACACCTGAGTTAACATAAAATAATATTGAATGTCAACTGTAATTGAAAAATAAAAAAAATTTTAAAAAATATTTCCTCTACTAATGATTTTGACTAGAGTTTTTCTTGACATCACTATTTACAAATTACATATTACATTGTACAGGTAGTTTCATCTCTTGCCTTTCATTTATCTTTTTTAAATTCATTTTTTAAATTATATTTTATTATGCTATTAGATTTGTCCTAATTTTTCCCCCTTTGCCCCACTTGACCCAGCATCCCCTGCGCCCTCACAATCACCACACCGCTGTTCATGCCCATAGGTCATGCGTATAAGTTCTTTGGCTACTCCATTTCCTATACTGTTTTTTATATCACTATAGCTAGTCTATAACTACCTATTTGTATGTCTTAATCCCCTCATCTCTTTATCCATTCCCCCACACTCAGTTCCCATCTGGCAACCATCAAAACACTCTCCATATCCATGATTCTGCCTGTTTATCTTTTTTGCTTAGTTTGCTTAGTTTGTTCTTTAGATTCAATTGTCGATAGGTATATATTTATTGCCATTTTACTGTTCATAGTTTTGATCTTCTTTTTCTTAAATAAATCCCTTTAACATTTCATATAATAATGGTTTGGTGATGATGAACTCCCTTAGTTTTCCTTGTCTGGGAAGCTCTTTACCTGCCTTTCGACTCTAAATGATAGCTTTGCTGGGTAGAGCAATCTTGGCTGTAAGTCCTGCTTTTCATGACTTTGGTAGTTCTTGTCAATTCCTTCTGGCCTGCAAAGTTTGTTTTGAGAAATCAGCTAACAGTCATATGGGAATGCCCTTTTAGGTAACTAACTTCTTTTCTCTTGCTGCTTAAAGATTCTCTCTTTATGTTTAACCTTTGGCACTTTAATTATGATGTGTCTTGGAGTGGAACTCCTTGCATCCATCTTATTTAGAACCCGTTTTGCTTCCTGGACTTGCATGTCTATTTCCTTCACCAAATTAGGGAAGTTCTGTTTCAGTATTTTTTCAAATAGATTTCCAATTTCTTGCTCTTTCTCTTCTCCTTCTGGTGCCCCTATGATGTGAATGTTGGAATGCTTAAGTTGTCCCAGAGGTTGCTTGTACTATCATCAATTTTTTGGATTCTTTTTTCTTGTTGTTCTGATTGCTTGTTTTTTGCTTCCTTATGTCCCAAATCATTGATCTGATTCTCAGCTTCATCCACTCTACTGTTGTTGCTCAGTAAATTGTTCTTTATTTCAGTTGGTGTATTCCTTGTTTCTGACTGGATCTTTTTTATGCTGTTGAGGTCCTCACTAGGTTCTTTGAGCATCTATATAACCAGTGTTTTGAACTCTGCATGTGAGAGATTGCTTATCTCCATTTTGTTTAGTTCTGTTTCTGGAGTTTGATTTATTCTTTCTTTTGGAAAACGTCTCATTGTCTCCTCATTTTGGCAGCCTCCCTGTGTTTGTTTCTGTATATTAGGCAGAGCTGCTATGACTCCCTATCTTGGTAACACAGCCTAATGGAGTAGGTGTCCTGTAGGGTCCAGTGGCACAGCCTCACCTGTCATCCAAGCTGGGAGCTCAAGGTGTGCTCTTCGGGTGGGCTAGTACTCCCTCCTCTCATAGTTGAGTCTTGATTACTGTTGGCAGATCGATGGGAGGAATTTACCCAGACCAGTCAGCTGTAAGGACTGGCTGTGACCACTCACTACCAACTTCTACCCTCCATGGAGGATCAGCGGTGCAGGGGCAGAGTGTGGTGCTCCAACATGGTCTGTAGCTGTCCACTGGGTGTGCAGGCTCTGGGGTTTCCCGGGTGGTGCAGACCAACATCAGCTCCCTCTTGTGTTCTGCCCAGGGCCACCCCGCCTCAGCTGTAAAGCAATCTGAGGTGGCTGCTACTTGTGCTGGGCTTGGAGATTCCCAGGAGAAGCCGAACTGTGAATCTAGGCTGCTTGCTGCTAGTGCCTGCCTGACACCCCAGGGGCTGGTGGCTCACTGAGGTTCTGTTGCTTATTTGAGAGGATTTAGGAAGTTGTGAATCATGAGCCAAGACCAGCCAGTCATATGGAAAAGTCAAGGTTAACAGTTTGGGTGGGCCTATAAGTTGGGTGGGACAGAGTCTTAGAGGATCTCCAGGGTGGGACCAACAGTGTTAGGTTGTTGGAGTCTCAGAAATGGCACCCGCCTGCCAGCTCTGTGGTGGGAGGGCTCAGAAAAGGTACAATGGCCCCTGCCCACTTTTCTGTCTGGGGAAAGGCTTCCCTCCCACTCCCTCCTTGATGCCAGGTGCTTCGGTTCCTCCTTGTATCACTGATGACTTTTAAGCTGCTACCCTGGTGCTAGAGCTCAGTGGAGTGAGTCTGATTTAGTCCACGTGTGGGTTCTTTAGAAGGAACTGCTTGGGACTCCAGAAGTTTCTTCCACTGACTCAATCCCTGCTGGTTTTTGCAGCCAGTAGTTGTGGGGACTTATCTTCCTGTCACTGGTACCCTGGGCTGGGGGCCTGGTGTGGGGCTGGGACTCCTTGGTGCTGAGATATCCCCCACCCCAAATTTTTATCCACCACAAGTGGGTGTGGGACAAGCCTCTTCTACCTCTCTGCCCTTCCTACCCATCTGAATGGATGTAGATTCTTTAATTTCATTGTTGTCAGACTTCCATCCAACTTAATTTATGAGGGTTCTGAGTGATGACTGTTCTATAATTTAGTTGTAATTTTGATGTGGTTGTGTGAGGAGGCAAGCCATGTTTGCCTATGCTGCTACCTTGACTTGAAGTCACCATTTATCTTTTTTTAAAACAAATTCTAAATATTCACAACTTCTCTTAATAACATGGATAACTGGTTTTCTGGTATTAGTTAAGATAAAACACTGGAGATCTCTAAACTTTGATAACCCTAGGTTTCTAAACAGAACCCCTGGGAGCGAAAGCTCTGGAGCAGTACAGCAACATAAAGACACTTCCTGCAAGTGTCAGAGCCCTAAAGGCTACATCTAATGAATTTGAAGGGTTCAATCCTTCTGTGTAAAAGCACAGGGATGCTGCAACTGCCCAGCATGTTCTCTCAAAGGCCCGGAAACTTGAGATGTGCATCAGTTGACAGGGAAGTACAAGAATAAAAATAAAGAGAAGAAAAGGAACGGGCCTGGGAAGACTAGCCTCGCCGGGGGCAAAGGTGAGTGGTCACAGTACACTGAGCAGCAGGCAGGGAGATGCTAGAAGCCTACAGGTGGCACAAAAGACAGAAATGCTTGGGGATGTATCTTTAAGGACATAGATCATCTCTAGTGAGAACAACACAAAGGACCATGATGAACACTAGGGACTTTAAAGAAAGCCAGCCCCTGTCCCTCCATCAGGGCCCACTTGGACCTTGGTCTGCACGCAACTGCCGCTGCAGCCCAACCACAACATCTGTAACAGCTGGTGTGGAGAAAGACACTGAAATCTATCCCCCTAGTCTGTTTTGGCAGGCAGACCTGCACTTTCTATTTTACAGAATTTTTCATTACAAACCAATTAAAAACAAAAACTTCCAGTGACCAGGTCCTCCTCTCATTTCACACTATGCCTTTAAAATATTTTTTTAGACATGTTTATTGATTTTAGAGAGAGAGGAAGGGAAAGAGTGACAGAGAGAAACACTGATGTGAGAGAGAAACATCAACTGGTTGCCTCCCATATGAGCCTGGACTGGAGATTGAACCTACAACCTAGGTATGTGCCCTGATTGGCAATTGAGCCCCTAAACTTTTGGTGTAGGGGACGAGACTCCAACCCACTGAGCCACACCAACCAAGGCACACTACACCTTTTTTTAAAGCACTGTTACACCATGCCTTTTTTTTTTTTAAAGCAATATTTCAACTGTAGCTAAATACCTATTTGTATAACTTTTATTTAATGTTTGCGTTCCCTGGTATACAGTAACTCCCATCAGTTTTGGGGCAATGTTTGTTTCAGTCACCACTGTACCCCCAATTTCCCAGCCAGAGACTTTTGTCACTTGGTTTATATATTAATATATAAAATATATTTTTATATATTAATATAAAATATATACATATATTTTTAATGAGTGTTTGATTCTCCAGTTTGTTCTTTCTCTGAGGGTACCAGATAGCAGAAGAAAGCGGAAGTGCTAACTAAAGATCAATTGCTGAATTAACAGTGTACAGAATTACCAATTTGCCAAAGTCAATGTGCTAAAAATCACTGTGTTATATGTACCAAATCCCTTTTTGTAACTGTTTACAAATTTAATGAAAATTCACTTACATTGGGTAGTGTTAATAGTTTTTAAAGATTTTAGGAACATCTTAGCTGACTATTTTTCCATTTTTGTCTTAAGAGCAGCATTTTAGTGAATGTTCACTTTACTGAGAGTTAAAAATGAGAGTGATTTATACTTCTACAGAATAGATTTAACATGACGATAAACTTGATAGTGTCCTGATCTTTTGAGTAATCCCATCCCATTTCCTTTCTATTACATTGGACAGTTTTCACTTTTCACATTGAATTTGCCTGCTCATCACTACCAACTTGACATTTCCTGTTTATAGACATCCAAGTTGCTAGGTAGTAACAAATGAGCTTATCATTTGAGATGGAACAACTTCAGATGTTCTAAATTTCTATAGTTGTCTTTGAATGGCATTTTCTATTATTTTAGAGTTTAACCATTTTTATATTTTCAATCAGAGTGATTTCGACTTAATTTGCCTTTTGGCAACTCACCTGTTAAATTTTATTAATCACATGTGAAGATGTTGTTTTGGGCGTCTGAGTGTCTTCCATCCTCTGTCATTAAAAATATTTCAAATTTTAGACACTTTATCATTCTTTTACCAATGACTCAAATGGTGTATAGCTGAAGATTTGCATTTATAAGAATAAGTAACACAAATTTCACTGCTTCCTATTGATATGGTTACTCTGGATCTTTCCTCAGCGGATTCACCCGTGTGATGATGTATGGGGAGTTAGTGTCATTCTCCATTGTGGTTGTTGATTACAAAGTATACATTTCTGAAGGTTAAACATATTGATAAGGAAATTAAGCAACTGTGTCCCTGAGTTTTTGAAAAATTAAGTATACTTAAAATGCTGGATATGGAAAAGAAAAAGAAAAACCCTGAACTAAAACTAACTAGAAATTGTCACAGCTGTTAAAACAATTCCATCCAAGGTGAAGTTCTGTAGATTTTATCGCTGGTATTTTAGTAAATTTGGTGAACTGACTCAAAGCTGTAGGTGGAATAATTTTGGTAACAGAATAATTTAAAAAAAATTTTAATTGAAAGTTTTAGAAATTAAAAATATATATATTAACTGCGTACTTGTCGAGCAATAACAGAGTTGGAGAGACTCTCCCGTGTAGCATCCTGGCGAGGCATTTGCCACTATTCCGCCTTTGCCCCAGTGGACAAGAATAGAGGAAAGGTGTCTCTATTTAATGTCAACCTGAGGATTATGGCAAAGAAACGCGACCTCTGCTTTGAAGAAAAATAGAGAAGCTCTTTATAATCCTAAATTTACATGCTAGTAAGAAACTTACCTAGTACTTTCATTTAAAAAATCTCAACTGTATCTGAGGCAGTAGATTACAAAAAGAAAAGTCATTTAAGATAACTTTAAAGATGTTAGGCTCCTACACCTGTATAATCAGTTAAAAAAAGAGCAGACTTCTAAAGTAAGAAAGTCTTCTTCTATCAAATGGCTTGGAAACATGCATTTAATTTGATGCCATCATATTGGGAGCTGTGTTTATAGAAAATGGATACTTAGAAATAGGAATCAAACTGAACACTACACTTTGATAAGGTAGTTGGGGGATGAATTTTTCTGTTTGAGACTCAAGGTCGAACCTGATGCGGTTTTTCAAAGCTGGACTGCAAAAAATTTTAATGGCTGTGGACAAAGGTCTTTGGTTCTGACATAGCTAATGGCACATATGTGGAGTTGAGTGGGTTTCCTAGCTAGACCTGGGTATCCTGCTCTCCACCTACGAGAAGCCCTCTCTCTTAGGGGACAATTGGCAGTGGAATGATGACCTCACTATTTTAAGAAAGATGTGAGACCATGCTTGGAAACTTCTCACTCCCAAACTTTTCCCATTGCTGTGAGAAAAGTTTTAGCTAGCAAGTGACCAGAATCAGAACATAAATCATAATATAGCTGATTTTCAATAATCCAATATGTACTAACCACAGCACAATTTTAATCCCATCTTGGGTTCCCCCTGTTCCTCTGGCATCAGGTTCCTATTTGATGGTATCAATATTTAGAGCACAAAGAAATATTTATGTTAGATAAATCTGTGGCAAAATTCAAAAACAGAATTTAAAGTTTCGGTTATAGCTGCTGTTACCCCTGCCACTTCCAGTGAGACAATTAATCTAACATTTAATAGACAAGTAGTATTATGCTTGTGTATTTCACACCACCCAGGGCCAAATCATCTTCATTAGCAGACTTAACCTAATTAAAATGAAAGGGTATACTGGATATCACCAAAACAGATTAATATAGAATGTATACTGTGGTGGATTGCAAAAATGGTCACAACATTTCATAGCTCCCTGTACCAAGAAGTGAATTAATTCTATTTCCCTATCTTTTGAATCTGGTCTGGCTTGGTGTCCTGGACTGAATGTTCATGTGCCCCCGCCCCAAATTCATAAGTTGAAAAATAATCTCCAGTGTGATGATATTAGGAGATGGGGCCTTTGGGAGGTCGTTAGGTCATGAGGTTGGAACCCTCATGAATGGAATTACCAGAGAGCTAGCTGGCTCTATTTCCTTTTTGTGAGGATACAACATGAAGTCGGCTGTATCTGCAGCCCAGAAGAGGGCTCTCACTAGACCCTAAATGTGCTGACACCCTGATTTTGGGCTTTATAACCAGTCTGTAGAATTCTGTTATAGCAACCCAAGCTAAGACATTTGGTGACTTGCATTGACCAATAAAATGCACTGGAAGTGAGGCTGTAAATTCTAATTCTGAGCCTCAAGAGGCTTTGTGGTTTTTGGACATGCTACCCTTAAATCCTGAGATCACTATTTGACCAAGGTAGAAAGTGAGAGGCCATGTAGAGAAGAATCAAGCACCTCAGACGCCAGCCTACTAACTCCCAGACATAGAAGTGGCTCTGCTGTAAATCAACCAACCTTCTCACCAGCTGACCACATATCTTGAAAAAGCCCAGCTGAGATCAGCCAAGCCAGGCCAGATAACAACAACCCAGCAATCCACAATATTGTGAGCTAAATAAAATTGTTGTTTTAAACCACAAAGTTTTGTTACATGAATAGGTGCAATTGATGCAATTGTGTTTTATGTTTTATACCTTTGGCTCTCCAGGAGCGGTCTCCATCAAAATTGAACTTAATAAACACGTGCCAATTGGCAGGAGCATCAAGGATGCAACATTTGTATATCATAAGATGGAACCATAGCCACAGACTAGATACAACTTTCAAAAAATTCCTTGGACGATTGATATTTACACCATTCATGTTGCGATTACTATTTGTTTCAACTGAAGGTTTATTAGGATTACTGATGCCTTTAAAAGTATATATACATTAAATCATTATTTCATTAGTTCACCAGGAAACAGTTTTCTGAAAAATCAGCTTTATTGAGATATAATTTATATGCTATAAATTTCATCTGTTTATATGTTTTTTTAATGTTTAAGATCTGTTTATTATGTTACTTTTATAAGTAGCAAAGTCCCTCATTTTTCCCCCCAGGCTAATATACATGAATATGAAAAGTTATCGATTTTCACACTGTCCATCCCACCCCCATTCCAACTGGGTTACTAGGAAGTCGTGAACCATAAACAGCCTCCCGAAGCAGCTGTGGTTTCCTCCTTAACTCGGTCTTGAACTTTAGCATTCTAGTCGGTCATCCTTTCAAACTTCTCTTCAGTTTAAGAAAAGCGATGAGTTTCTGAGCATCTCAGAAGTTCCTCCATCTTCTGAGTTCCTCAGTAGAGAGGTCTACGAAGTCCTTGGGCAGTCAATAACTCAGACAGAAACCGCTTTGGATGGAATGTGATTTCACTGTTTGTGCAATGGAAAGCTGTAGAATCCTGTGCCAGAGCATCCCCTGCACTAAAATCACCTTTTTGCTTTTCGAAATCAGTTCTTCCCAAGTAAATAGCAGTGAATTTGTTACTTTACCAAATGGATTAAAGTTGATTAGCCACACCTCCCCACCACTGTCTTTATAGATATCCAATACCAAGTCTTCATCCAAGAATTTATACCGTATGTGTTTCTTGAAAAAGTCTTGTATACATCTGCAAATCTCTTCCCTTCGTTTAGAAATATGATCACAGTATTGTGTGTAGTCCCTTTGAGAAACAACAATAAGCTTGTTTTCCTCGACAAAACATTGGAACTCAGCCCCAGGAATTAATTCACACCATTTTCAAAGAACAAGCTCATATGCCATACCAGCATCTGGGGAATCATCAGTGCAATGGCTGAATGAAGTCCCAGGTGATGAAATCAGAACTCGGAGTCCCTGAGGGTTTCACATTTTAGAGAGCTATTCATTGTTATGCAGCATTCCTCTTTTGGGGCGTTTCAGTTAAGCTTAGGAAATACACTGCCCCCAGGGAATCGACAGCCTCTTGGACTGTCGTGATGAACACAGGAAATTCCAGTGCCTAAGTGGGACGGTGTCCTTGTCATCTGACCACTGCATTTCTTCTCCCTCTCCATCACTCCTGGCTGTGACATGTTGGAGAATAGTCTATTCCTGAAACCACCAGAGTTCCATCATGGAGTAAATAATCCTTCGCGATCTGAGGAAGTGGAAGAATGGCCCACTTGATGGTAAGGCTTCGGAAGAGTGTGCACCTCAGAGAACTGACAGTGCAACGCGCTCCTTCATTCTGCAGCTGCCGCCATAGTCTCCTCTTTCTCCTTCCAGCAGCTTCCAGAACCAATTTCTCCAAGGCCAGAAGTGCCCACGGAGCTCTTTCGCAAGGACTATTCCGATCCATAAAGCAAAGAGGAAGTGACAGAAAAGGGAGCAGAGGAGCAGAATTCCGGGGCTTGCTTTTGGTGTACACTCAAGGCACTCACACAGAACTTGGATCCCGGAAGAGGAATTCTGGGAGTGCTGCGAATGGGACTTGAAGAAGTGCATGGCTCTGCCTTCTCTCCTGGCGGCAGCTGTCTCTGCAATGAGAACGTGCGGTGCCATGGTGACTGCGAGGTGTGGCTCTATCTCCAGCAGTAGCACCGGCTTTTCTAGAGAGTGTCCTTGGGCTCGTGCTTTCCTCCTCCGTTCCCCTTTCCAAAGGAGGCTTAAATGTTTCTTTTAGTATATTGATAGAGTTGTGCAATAACCAAAATCTAATTTTTTAGCATTTCATCACCCCAAAAGAGACACAGCTTTTTATTTCATATTTTTGTTTTAATAATAGCTGAGAAGGCCTTTTACTGTCCCCCTTAATTTGTAATAATATATTTCCTACATTTGCCCAATTAGCCCATATTGCAATATATGCACTGTGCCTTGTTACTAAAAACATGCTGACATTTAGAATCCTAGACTATCACACAGAAATCCTAAGAGGATAACAAATGCTGAGTTCAAATATTATTTGCATTAAAGGAGGTATTCAGCAGATTTTGCGTTTGAAGTCCTGGTGCAGTTTAATAATAATTCACTTTTGAAATGCAAAAAAATTAAGCAAACTTAGATGTGTGTTAAGATAGTACTTCAAATTACTGTTAACAAGATGAAGAAGAGTTAAGTTCCAGAAGCAGAAGCATGGAATTTAGAAATGGGGGTGAAGAATATGGGACAAATGAACAGAGTTCAGGATATGTTGCAGACTTCTAAAAGCATTAAGAAACACTTTTACCACTCTCCCGCCCAGTGAGCAATACTGTTAGATTAAACGTCCTTCCTCACCAAATGTTTCACAGTTCAATATCTCAACACATAAATTTTTTTCTGGTTTATGTATTTACTATACTATACTTTCATAATTTTTAAATTTTTCCTTCTAATTTAATCGTTATTGTATTTTTTACATTACCTTTTAGTCCTCTTATATACTTCTCGCCCCAGCAATCACCACACTGCTGTCCATGTCCATGAGTCCTTTTCCTTTTTGCTCAATTCCTGCACCGCCCAACTGCCCTCCACCACTAGCTGTCATCCTGCTCTGCATCTTTGAGTGTGTACCCATTTTCCTTGTTAGTTTGCTTTGTTCATTAGATTCCACATATGAATGAATCATATGGTATTTCTCTTTCTCTGACTGGCTTATTTCACTTAGTATAATATTCTCCAGGTCCATCCATACTGAAGCAAAGGGTAAAATTTTCTCCTTTTTTACATCCAAGTAGTATTCTATTGCGTAAATGTCCCATAGTTGTTTTATCCACTTATCTACTGATGGACACTCAGGCTGTTTCCATATCTTGGTGATTATAAATAACACTGAAAATAATAACTATGTAAATAATGAACATAGGGGTGCTTATCTTCTTTCAAATTAGTGTTTTGGGTTCCTTCAGATAAATTCCCAGAAGTGGGATTGCTGGGTCAAAAGGCAGGTCCATTTTTAATTTTTCGAGGTCTCCCCATACTGCTCTCCACAGTGGATGCACCAGCCTGCATTCCCACCAACAGTGCAAAAGAGTTCCCCTTGTTCCACATCCTCACCAGCACTTGTTGTTTGTTGATTTATTGATGATGGCCATTCTGACAGGTGTGAGATAGTATCTCATTGTGGTTTTAATTTGCATTTCACTGGTGATTAGTGAAGTTGAGCATCTTTTCATATGTCTATTGGCCATCTGTATTTCCTCTTTGGGAAGTGTCTATTCAGGTCTTTTGCCCATTTTTTAATTGGGTTATTTGGTTTTTTGGTGTTGAGTTTTGTGAGCACTTTGTAAAATTTGGATGTTAACCCCTTATCAGATGTGTGGGCAAATATGTTCTCCCATTATGTGGGTTGTTGTTTTATTTTGTTGATGATTTCCTTTGCTGGGCAAACACTTTTTAGTTTGATGTAGTTTTGTTTGTTTTTCTTTTCTTTCCTATACCTGGGGAGATATATCCAATAAAATATTGCTACCAGCAATGTTCAAGATTTGATGCCTGTTTTCTTCTAGGATTTTTATGGCTTCGGTTCTAACTTTTAATTTTTGGATCTACTTTGAGTTTATTCTTGTGTGTGGTATGAGAAGTTTCATTTTTCTGCATGTATCTGTCCAATTTTCCCACCCACATTTATGGAATAAACTATCTTTAGCCCATTGCATGTGCCTGCTTCCTCTGATAAATATTAAATGACTATAAAGTTGTGAGTTTACTTCTGGGCTCTCTATTCTGTTCCATTGATCTATGTGTCTGTTTTTATGGAGTACCATGCTGTTTTGATTACTATGATCTTACAGTACAGTTTGATATTAGGTAGAGTGATTCCTCCAAATTTGTTCTTCTTTCTCAAGATTGCTGTTGCTATGTGAGGCCTTTTGTGGTTCCATATAAATTTTTGAAATAGTTGCTCTAATTCTCGGAAATATGTCATTGGAATCTTGATAGGAATTGCGCGGAATCTATAGATTGCTTTGGGACATTTTAATGATGTTAATTCTTCCTATCCATGAACATGATACGTGCTTCCACTTATTTGTATCTTCTTCAAATTCTTCCTTCAGAGTCTTACAATTTTCAAAGTACAGGTCTTTTAGAGCCTTGGTTAGATTTATTCCTAGGTATTTTATTCTTTTTGTAGCAATTGTGAATGGGATTGCTTTCTTGATTTCCTTTTCTGTTAGTCTGTTATTGGCATATAAAAATGCAACTGATTTCTGGATATTAATTTTGTATCCTGCTACTTTGATGAATTCATTTATCAGTTCTGGTAGTTTCTTGGTAGAGTCTCTGGGGTTCTCCATGTACAGAATCATTGTCATCTGTGAATAACACAGTTAGAAAAACACAGTTTTACTAACGACTTTCCAATTTGGATGTCTTTTATTTCTTCTTGTCTGATAGCTTTGGTTAGGACTTCCAGTACTATGTTGAGTAACAGAAGTGAACGCGGACATCCCTGTCTTGTTCCCAATCTTAAGGAGAACAGTTATAGCTTTTGCCCATTGAGTATGATGCTGGCAGTGGGTCTGTCATATACGGCCTTCATTATGTTTAGGTTTGTTCCCTCTATTCCCACTTTGCTGAGAGTTTTTATCATAAACGGGTGCTGGATTTTATCAGATGCTTTTTCTGCATCTATTGATATGATTGTGTGGTTTTTCCTTCATTTTGTTTATGTGGTGAATCAAATGTATTGATTTGCGAATGTTGTACCAAACTTGCAATCTCAGAATAAATCCCACTTGATCATAATGTATGATCTTTTTGATGCGTTGCTGTATTGTTTGTTGATATTTTGTTGAGGATTTTAGTATCTATGTTCATCAGTGATATTGGCCTAAAATTTTCTTTCTTTGTAGTATTTTTGTTTGGTTTTGGAATTAGGATAATGTTGGCCTCATAACATGAGTTTGGGAGCCTTCCTGCCTCTTGAATTTTATGAAATAGTTTGAGAAACCGAGGTATTATTTCTCAGAATGTTAGGTAAAATTCACCTGTGAAGCCATCCAGGTCAGGGCTTTTGTTTGTTGGGAGTTTTTTGATTACCACTTCAATTTCACTGGGTTAATCTGTTTATTCAGATTCTTTGATTCTTCCTGATTTAGTTTTGGAAGATTGTATGTTTCTAGGAATTTATCCATTTCATTCAGGTTATCCGGTTTGTTGGCATATATTTGTTAATAGTATTTTCTTGCAAACCTTTGTATTTCTTTGGTGTCAGTTATTTCCCTCTCTCATTTCTGATTTTATTTATTTGGGTCCTTTCTCTATTTTTCTTGGTGAGTCTGGTTAAAGGTTTGTCAATCTTTATCTTTTCAAAGCTCTTGGATTCATTGATCTTTTGTATTGTTTTTTAAGACTATTTCATTTATTTCTGCTCTGATCTTTACTGTTTCTTTCCATCTACTTTGGGCTTTGTTTGTTGTTCTTTTTCAAGCTCCTTTAAGTGTGAAGTTAGATTGTTTATTTGAGCTTTTTCTGTTTGTTTGTTTGTTTGTTTTTGAGATAGGCCTGTAATGCTATGAATTTCCCTCTTAGAATTGCTTTCCCAGTGTCTCACAGATTTTGGATAGCTGAGTCCTTATTTTCATTTATTTCAAGGTATCTTTTGATTTATTCCTTGATCTTATTGTGGACCCATTCATTGTTTAATATGTTATTTAGCTTCCATGTCTTTGCATGTTTTTCAGTGTTCATTTTGTGATTGATTTGTAGTTTCATAGTATTATGGTCAGAGAAGATGCTTGATATGATTTCAATCTTCTTAAATTTATTGAGACTTGTTTTGTGTCCTAACATGTGGTCTATCCTAGAATACATTCCATGTGCACTTGAAAAGTTTGTATATTTTGTTGCTTTGGGGTGAAATGCTCTGAAGATATCAGTTAAATCCATTTGATCTAGTGTGTCGTTTAAGGCCACTGTCTCCTTGTTGATTTTCTGCCTGGAAGATCTATTGATTGAAGTCAATGGTGTGTTAAAATCCCCAACTATGACTGTATTTCTGTTGATCTCTTTCCCTTTATGTCCATCAAGATTTGCTTCACAAATTTAGGTGCTCCTATGTTGGGTGCATAAATGCTTACCAGGGTTATATCCTCTTGTTGGATTGTTCCCTTTATCATTATGTAATGTCCTTTTTTGTCTCTTACTATAGACTTGGTTTTAAAGTCTATTTTGTCAAATAAATTACTGCATCCCAGCTTTTTTCTTTTTTTCCATTTGCATGAAATGTCTTTTTCCATCCCTTTACTTTTAGTCTGTGTGTATCTTTCAATCAGAGATGGGTCTCTGGAAGGCAGCATATATATGGGTCTTGTTTTCTTATCCATTGGCTACCCTGTGTTTTTAGGTTGGAGCATTTAAGCCATTTACATTTAAGGTTATTATTGATAGATACATATGTAGTGCCGTTTTACTGCTAGTCTGTTTTCCTCTGTTTTTTTTTCCTTTCTCTTTCTCTTCTTCTTCTTAAATCAAGCTGTTTAACATTTGCTGCAGTACTGGTTTGGTATTAATGAACTTCTTTAGCTTTTTCTTCTCTGGGAAGTCCCTTATTTCACCTTCGATTTTTAAATGATAGCCTTGCTGGGTAAAGTAGCCATAGTCGTAGTTCCTTGTTTTTCATCACTTTGAATATTTCATGCCATTCCCTCTGGCCTGAAATGTTTCTAATGAGTAATCAGATGACAGTCTAATTGGTGCTACCTTATAGGTAACTACCTGCTTTTCTCTTGCAACTTTTAGGATTCTCTCCTTGTCTTTAAGCCTTGTCATTTTAATTATGATGTGTCTTGGTATAGGCCTCTTTGGGTCCAATTTGTTTGGGATTCTCTGAGCTTCCTGCCCTTGTGTCTTTTGCCTTCACCAGATTAGGGAGGTTTCTGGTCATTATTTCTTCAAATAGGTCCTCAATCCCCTTGCTCACTCTCTTCTCCTTCTGGTCTTCCCATAATGTGGATATTATTCTGTTGTATGTTGGCCAAAATGTTTCTTAAGCTGTTATCATTTCCTAAAAATTCTTTTTTCTTTTTGCTGCTCTGCCTGGGTATTTTTTTCCACCTCGTCTCCCAAATCACTGATGTGATCCTCTGCTTCATCTAACCTACTGTTTATTCCTTTCAGTATATTATTTATTTCATATATTTCATTCTTTCTTTCTGACTGATCCTCTTATATGGTTTCTATGTCTTTTTTCGTGCTTTCGAATGTCCTTATAATCAATGCTGTCAACTATCAGATAAGTTGTTTGCCTCCATTTTATCTAGTTCTTCTGGAGAATTCTCTTGTTCTTTCATTTGGGGTCTGTGTCTTTGTGTTCTCATTTTGGCTGCTTCTTTGTATTTTCTGCCTTGGCTGTTAAACTATCAGTCATTTAAACTGATCAGTTGTTAAACCAATCGAGTTGTAATCAGCAGCGGGGCTCAAGCTCCACAGGGTGGGGCAGAGTAATTCTTGCTGTTGGTGCTACTGCTTCCCCTGAGGCTGATGCCTCTTGGAGAGGAGAGCTCTGCCTGAGAAAGATGGCTTCTGCAGCATGGGGAATGACTCAGCATGGGGATCCTGGTGGCTGTTCTTCGGTTCTCTTGTCAGAGTCACCAACCCCAGACTCTCCTCAAGCATCTTTGGTCCACTCTGCTCTCCCTCTGCTGGAGCCCAGGGTAAGTGGCTACAAAAAATATTTTGTGCATTGGCCCTTTAAGAGGCTCTCTGAGTCTCCAGTGTTTTCTCCCTGGCAGACCGAAGCCCTGCTGCTTTTCACAGCTCGTTGTTATTTGGGTTCCTTTCCAGCTCTGGTGCTCTATGCTGGGGAGCCCAGCTTGGGGTTTAGACCCCATATCTCTCAGGGGAATCCCCCAGCCACTGAACTATCCCTCTGCCACTTCAGGTGCCATGCGTGGGAGCCCAGCCAGCCCTCTTGCATCTCCGTACTCCCTACCCGTCGTGTTGTGGTGAAGTGTTTTTTTCTGTCTGCCCATGGTTATAAGGCTTCTTTGTAGTTGGGCATTCAGGATGCTTTCTCCACATTTAGTTGTAATATCAAATTGGTCCTGGGAGGAGGTTAGTGTAGCTTCCACTTACTCCTCTGCCATCTTGGATCTCTTATTCTCAAGACATGATTTTAATGAAAACATATCTCTAATTGTATGGCAGAAATGACAGGAGGCTAGATTCCTTTTATAGAAACTCTGTAGCTCACCTTATGTATACCCACCTATTTCTTTAAAAAGGTTAATTTGACTACAGTTTAAAGCATTATAGGTTAAAAAAACTGTATTAACAATGGCTTTTTGTTTCATTTTCATTATATGAAACTCTAGATAAAAGAAGATAATCAATCCTATCGTTTCAAAGATAAAGTGCTCCTGAAGATCATCCCACAACAATTTTGGGGGGGCTCAAGACTTAGGCATTGTGTTAAGTGGTACGAGGGCACAGATGAAAATCAACCCCTTATTCTACTTAGAAGATATCCTCTGGGCTATCTCTGGAAAGTGGATGTGTTTAAAATTCCAGATCCTTATATTCTCCAAGTTCTGGTCATAAATGACACTAATTAAGCCCCTAAGGTATTAAAAGAAAACCTCAAGAGAGAGTAGTGCAACCAACATTTGTCAGCCACTTAAACTGTGCTCAGGGAGACATACGGGTGAATAACACTCTCCCTCTGATGGAGTGACGTCATGGCACTCTGAGCTTTTCATTTCCGGTCAGCAGAGGAAGGACAATGGAAAGTTAAGCCTCACTCAGACTTCTTCCAGCGTGTCTCAGGAGTAAGATCCATTTATTAATCACTAATACCATACTTACTTCCAAAGAACGTTCGAGGAGACTTAATAGGAAAAGTGTGTGTGTATGTATCCATATATAATTTTAATGAAATTATATGTACTTGTAAACAAAAAAAGGCAAGAGCTGTGCATGTGAGTATGGTAGGGATAATAATATGAGAAAATCTAGGAAAAGGGAAGCTCTAAGTGTTTAGTACCACAGTTTGCTTTATAATAGATGGCTAAATTCTTCATCTGATAAAGGGGAGAATTCCCTCTAGTCCTACCTCTAAACTCTGAGCTCCTGCTGCATGTCTCTTTCCTAGGAAACAGTGAATAACATAGAGGACAGTGTTCTGAGCAGCATTTTCACAAAATTTTCAGAGGCAGGTGGACATGGCTGTGTGGTGCAATGATGTCAATAAAAATCAAGAACATAATGCTGTAAAAATATTTCCATGGGAAGCCAGAGTAGCTTGAGCCAGGTACGTGGTGTCCTGGCTATCTGATTTGATACAAAGATATAGCTCAAAGCATAGAGAAGAACCAAAGGCTAACATTTTCCAGCCATTCTCTTGGGGGTATCGACTTACAGGAGACGCAGAGCAAGTTACTCAGATTTAAGATTATTAGAATTACCTGCAGTGCACCTCTTTGATTGGTCACATCGGGATTGAGAACAGAGAAACTAATGTTCACTTGTAGAAGTACATTCATACATAACTATTTACTGAGCACCTACTATGTATTCACTACTAATCTAGAGGCTGGAGATTCAGTGGAGAACAATATAGATTTGGTCCAAACCAATACTCAGTTTATAGTCTGTAGAGGGTAGAGAAATAAATAGTAAATGAGTAAAAATTTAAAAATGATAATTTCACGTCTACGTGCTATGAAGACACTTGCATTAAAGAGTAATAAAGAGTCTGACCCCGCTTTTCTGACTGCTGACAGCTTTCAGGCCTCACTACACCCTCTTCTCTTTTGCCCCACATCTAGCCAAGCAGGTGAGAAAGCTTAGGTACTCCCACCTTCGGAGCTGGTAACAAGTGCAAACCATGTCAGCACCAGCTCAGCAGCAGGAAAACTCACTTTGGCCCCAGCCCCAAGCACACAGAACCCAAGCTAGTCTCCTATCCCTAATTTCTCAAGCCATTTTTGGAGCAGCTTGAGAGTTTAATCTGCTCTCCCCAGAAAGTGCATTATTCAAGTAATAAACCTTAAATAACCTCTCGGTGAAATGTGAGGCATCGAGTCTAGATATTCAAACCAAAATTTGGTAGGACGGTCCATCTTGCCCCGAGGAGTGACCACCTCATGCAAATGGCGAAGTCTCAAGATAACAAGCACAGAAAGAACGGAAGCAAGGTTTCTTGGGGCCTAGACTCAGAAATTGCACTCGTTACGTCCACTGGATGCTACTGGTCCCAGCAAATCACCAAGCCAAGGCTCTGCCTGTTGATGGGAGAAGCTGCAAAAATTTATGGCCATTTTTACAATCCATCTTGCTTATCTAGCTGAATCCAGCTTGACATCATCCAGTTTACCCCTTTCATTATAATGTCCCTATCTCGCTGAGCAAAGAACCGGCCTATCCTAGGCACTGAAGGAGTGGTTGTAGAAGTGAACGAAAATCAATTTTAAGTTAAGAATAACGTAATAGCTAGAGCATAGGAGTAAAAACAAGTCTGTCATAAAACATTTTGAAAAAATCTTCCCTATATATTCATACATCATCTCACATATCATTCACATTTTTCAGTCATTTTGAACATAGCAGTATCAAACCAAGGTCTGTTGTCAGGTGGGTGACAAAGCCATTCCAGGTAATTCCACATTCTAATAACATAATTAGCCACCTGATCTGTAGGAAGGTGAGTCATCTCAGCCTCCTGACAGACCTGTGAGATGGGAGAAAGTGGCTTACCTTTGGAAGTACAAGAGCAATGCGCACACGTGCACGTTAGCAACGATGTATGTCAGCCGAAGCGCTGAATAGGCGCTGCCAAGGGAAGGCAAACAGGTGTATTCACTTATGGATATTGCTGCTTTCCTTGGCCCTCAAAATGCCCTTTGGCTTTTGCAGCCATTGACCAAAATATTCACTGCCTGTGCTAGGACTGAGCTAGGTTTTACAAGTAATGAAAAGTGCTGAGTTTTGGCCTTGAAGAAGACCGAAATTAACAATAGGTGCTATCTCTACACGATCGTGATTCGGTTAGGATAACACTCACCAGGTAAGGAGGCCCTGGTGAGTGAACTGTCTACTCCTCATGGTCAAATGCCAAGTACACATTCAGTGAAGAAGAAAACTGAAATACACGGACTCTAAATCAAACTCACCCGTGTTAGAAACACTGCAGTGGTCCCAAAATGCAGAGTCAAGAACTTTATGGAAATGAGTAAAACTAGAATACATGTAAATTTACAACAAAAATGAAGGAAAATTATCTTTCTATTTGTTTTTCAGAAAATGCTTATAAAGCCTTCTATTTTGCACAAGACAAGAGTAGACCAATCCTCAGATCATATTCTGATGGTGAATGAGAAGAGACTAATTAAATAGGTAGCAGCTGGCACAATGACCACGTCACTTCATCTAAAGGGAAGAATAACAGATGAAACCAAGCACACTTATGAGGTCTTGGTAGGTTTGCTGCTGAATATTAGCTTCTGACAACTGTGGGAAACAACTACCCTTGTTCCTCCCTTGAGTCTCATTCAATCCCCAAGTTTGGCTCATTTTTCCCCTGTCTCTCTCATCTTACTGACAGCATCCTCTGTGTGTGATTGGGAAGCAATCCCCTCATAGCTGGGTCCTGCTGCCTCTTAACTTGCTGGCTTGCTCTCAGGCCCTTTCTTACTCCAAAATTCCCTTTCACTAGATAAGTGATCTTTACATATAACTCCCATCACCTCATCATTCTGCTCAAAAACCTTTCATTGCTCTGTATCTTCTCATGTTTCTAGTCAAAATTACTACCTTAGTCTCCCGCTCCACTGATCTCCAAATCTGTTTCCCTTGGCAGTTAGGCTGCCCTCATCTCCGTCTCGCAGGGGCGCCATACCCAGCCCTCCACACGTGGATCATACGTGTTCTCTTCTTTTACAGGCCCCCTCCTCTTATCCAAGGTGAAGATCGACTCTCTCATCTTCCATGAAGTTCCCCTGATAAGTCCAGCCCTCAACTCTTACTGGACATGTAAGTTGTTTCTCAAGACTGGATGCATCATTTTATTACATACTGTCCTATAGTTAATTACTGCATCATTTGTGTTATTCTGGTGTCCCCAACTGTTTTAGGGTAACCATGAGTGTAATCACCATGTTTTATGTGTTGAAGTACTGATGTAATTGTATGAGGGTGTGCATGCACACACATATGTATCTATAGTTATTCATTGTAGAAACCATGGACTGTTAATTAAAGCTCACACCAAATATTTGCATATTTGCACAAATAATAATTTACATAGATTTCATATCAATTTAAATATTCCCAGAGAATTTTATTACATTTATTGATACACTAGATTTTTAAAAAGTAGGCTCATTGCCCTATAAGTCCCAAATGAGATACAAGAAAAAGTTAAGGATTTTGTAAGGTAAATCTAACAATTTTCTGCTTTTAAAAAAGTAGTAAAATAACCAAGACCAGGTTTTTGAACAGTTGGAAATTTACCTCCATGATTGATTGATTCAACTAAATAGTTCCAAAATGTCTTTTAGATGCCAAGTATCAAGGACATTATTGTTATCAAAACTTTCTATAGATAATTTCTATGAAGCCCAGAGAAAAATTAAATTTCATTGGAGAAATATATATGCAAACTGATAGATATTCCAAAGTGTGGTGAAAGCTGAATTAGGCTGAGGGAGAAACATTGTTTTCCTGATTTAAAACAACAACAACAACAACAAAACAACAACAACAAAACCCAACAAAAAAACTTGTTCCAGCCCTGTTTGATTTCTGTTTTAACCCCTACCATGGACATGTACAGCTTGACTGAGGTTGGTTAGAGCTACTTCATTGTCATAGACCTACTCAAATTTTCTCTATTTCTCTCCTTTTTGTGTGTGTTGGGGGGCTATGATGTGGATGGCTTGGAGGACAGAGATTGGAAAAGCCAGGTCATGAAGCCCCGAATTTTAGTGTGGGAAGTAAAATTTCTCTGCTTTGTAATGAATTCTTGGACAACCCCATGGCTTTGCTCCAAAAATGTCCTGCTTGAAGTAGAGGATTATCTTACATGGGTCATTACCCTTCCAAGCGTCAAGCCTCAGAATAAGCATTAAATTAAAATTCCCTGCACCTTGTCAGCAGAACATTGTGACACTCAAAAGATGTGAAAGTGCTAATGAATTCTGAGCAATAATATTATCACCACTGCATATTTATTGAGTTCAACAGGGTGCTAAGTCCTGTACAGACAGATAATAACAATCCGCCTCTACAAAAAAAAAAAAAAAAAAAAAAAGAAAAAAAAAACCACATCAATAGTCTTATTAAGAACTCTCCCATTCATTTGCTTTAGGAGTACACATTGTTGCTAGACTTGCTAGAAATAGTCTTCTCTTTTTAAAAGTATCCTCAAGGCTCTGTACACTTTTGTTTGATTTAAAAGTCGCCTGATTTTCTACAGTTACCATTTATGAATGTGGCCCAGTCTCCCAATTTCAAGATCATCATCAGAATGCTGTAGGTATTAAACTGAAGAACTTCATCCCCTCGCAACTGGAAATTATGAATGGGGTTTTCTGGGAAATCTTAAATAAATCTGCTGTAAAATATGACATATATACCATTATGTTTTTTATTCAACTGGGGCAGTATGTGCTTTCAAAATTGATAATATTGCTTTTTTTAAACTAGCCTTCAATTTTCTGAAAAAAAAAAGACAAAAACAAAAACAGAGATTTAAATGCCAAATAACATTATCATTTAGCCTAAAATTAGAGTGCAAATGTTCAAAGTTAAAACAGGAAGTAAATTTCCTGTTTTTAACCTATCTAGACACAAATAGAGGAAAAGTTAAAAGTACAACACAGCCAATATGTAGGTGCAAGAGCCAACACGCACGTGGACGAGCACAGCGAATAATTTTGCATATACAAAAACTGACTGAGTTTCAGAATCCTGACTTTCTTCATTCAAATGCCAGCCCATCAGGGTTATAAGGAAAAAATTAAGTGCTTTGGAGAAAAATGGGTTATAAACTGTCATTGTCGAGTTTGGTGTTCTGACAACTTTGAAAGTAACTGTAATGTAATTTCCCAAGTTGGTAGCTAAAATAATGGAACATCTGGATGCCATTGAAATGTATGACAATCAAAAAGAGAGCAGAAAAGCAGTGGGAACAATGCTTTTCATTTGCTTATACTTCTTTGTGGTTTTGAACTCTTGCTCCAAACCTTGGCCGTGGCAGTCAAGGGCAACTCCCCTCTCAAAGATTCACCTATCACTCCCGACCATGTGAGCCCATGTCGGGGCCTGCCTATTGCTTCCAGCAGCTGTACTTTCCACTGGCTTGTCTTACTCTGCTGTCAGACCTTTTGCCTGGACACCTGTGGGAGGTGCTAAGCAGTGTGCAGGGTCATATGTAAACTGGTAAGCGTGCTGATTTCAACTTCATATGCTGGGTCTGGCCTTTGGGAGTGTAGATATCTCCAGAAAATGCCATTTATTAGGCAAACATCGAGTCATTCTATCCTTCTGGGAACAAGTGACCCTATCGTGGATGACATAATGAAGTTGAACTGTGGCTACAAATGATCCAGATAGATTGTCTTACAACTGGCAGCCTCATAGATGGTGCTTCCTTCTATAGTTTCTGGACTGGCTTTGTCATTTGTCAGATGTCTAAAGTTATATATTATGTTGTTAGAAATATCTGGGCACAGGCCCACATAGCTAAAGTTCCTCCCATATAAGAACTAATTGTAACTGAGATTCATTTTCTCCTTCCTGTATTTAACCACAACAGAGGTGGGGGGGGATGACATTTTTTCGGTCCAATCCAGCCAATACTTATGAGTGCTCTGAGCCTAATAAGTATAACCTCAGTGCCAGGAGGAAAACAAAAATAGTCATTGAGGACCTTGTAATCTACGGTCTCACAATAGACACCATTTCATGAATTATATATTTCTTTACATATTTACCCTCAAAAAAGGATATTCCATAGAAGCATATTATTTTTTTTTGCCCTTCCTTACTAAACACCACATTTCAAGGTTGTCTGAAAGTGGAGTCTGAGTGCAGGGATGACTTATTCTTGGCGTGCACGCCTAAGTCTTTCCAGAGTCCCTTTTCCTTAACAGCTCCAAGTTGGAACTGACGTGGCATATGGAAGGGCTTCTTTCTACGCATTCTACGTGCATCATCTGATAGGATTTTGCTTTTAAACATGGGAAGGCATATGTGCCCTCTCAAAGGCATGTCAAGCCTCAGCTACAATTTGGTTTGGACCTCTTCCCTCGTTTTACACCACAGTTTGTCACCGGTACAGAATGCACACAGCAACGCCAAATGTGAATGTTGCTTGAATGCCCACATTTGGCAAATATTAACCGAGATCTTTAATTTGGGATTTCATAGTCTATCATCTAGTACATGATTTCTGAGGTACTGTTTAATGCTGCAATTTTATGATTCTGTGGGATTTATTTGCACTTTTGTGAAAAGATGCTTACAATGAATCATTTTGCCTTCAACGAGAAAATGTTATACGCATAAGGTATTATATTAATATCCGCCAGAGTACGGTCATATTCTACAGTGGGAGAGAGAGGAGCAGTTCACACTTGAGCATAAAACATTCAGCTAAGTTACCATATTTAGTTTACAGGTTCAGATTTCTGATATAATTTTCCAAAGGACATGAGTTAATATGCGGTAGTCTTTTTTTTGCCAAGTGTTTCAGAAATATTTATGTACAAATTTTCTTACACTGCGTATTTTTTCTTTCTGTAAGTGAGTGCTGTAAGGTAAAGTATCATGACTCCAGTCAAGGGAGGGACTTTTGCTCCTATTTTTGTGTTTACTCTGGTCTGATACAACCTGCTAAAGGACATTATATCATGTCCAGGGTCTTTCTTCCAGGTGATCCATGGGCAAAAGACAGGGTAGCGAACACCTGCCTGAAAATGGGCACCAAACCCACACTACAGAAGCACGGATAGGGGACTGCGCTGTATCCATGCAACCTTCCAGAAAAAGTGACAGATGGTCCATTGCTTAAGGTCACTGAAAACCCTACCACATGCAATCTCATGCAACTGAAAAAAAAACCTCATTGAATGTGAAATTGTTGCTATAAAAAATGCCACAAAATAAATTGATAAAGGCAAAAGAAGGGGTTATAAAACAATAGGCAGAGTAGTATTTCAATATTTTTGACAAAGTGTATGGAGGTTATATGTAATGTGTCAGCCTAAAGAAGTTATGAAAGTTTATATCCCAAAATGTAAAAAGCAATCATTACGGCATGGGAAATTATGAGTATTACATTTTTCTTCTTTTTTCCTTCTCTCTTTTTTTTTTTTTTACACTGAGCATGTATTGTATATTACATATTTCTGGCACATCACAGTTACGTGTTTTAATTATTTTATAATTAGAAATAGTTATTTAAAAAAATCCTATCACAAGCACTATGTAATTTCTAAAAGAAGAATGTTGAAGTAGACTCTCACTTTCTCTCTCTTACTGAGGAATATGTCCACATGCTTTAAACCATTAGAAATTGAGTTCACTGGTCCTTACATACTGATGTCCTTGTGATATGACAGGAACTTTTAAATGAGTTGCTCCCAGAAGCGTCATTTTTGGTAAATGGTTTTGTGCATGTATCAAAGCACACATCAGAGGTCTGTCACGGCCTTGCACAGAGAGATCTGTAATTCTTCATTCGGAGTTGGAGCAAGCATGTTCTGGCTACTGCTGATAGAGACGGAACAACAACTGCTGTTGTAAAATGCTAAATAAAAACGCCATCATATTCTCTAGCTGAAACCAAACCAGCCCATCTCGAATTCCTGCATTCCACAAGAATTTGTCTATTGCAGCTCTGTCTCCCTGCTGGCAAGGCTACAATGTTGCCTTAAGCTGAACGGCAGACATTCTGGCTTCTTCACCTGATGAGAAGAGGTCTAAGGCCTTTGATGGTAGCGATGGATCATGTAAAGATAAGACTTTGCCAAACTTATTTTCAAGTGGCGAAGAGGCTGTACCCATTCCCTGAAGAGAAAATTTCAGTGATTTTGTGACTCTATAAGATACTGAAGTTGTTTTCACAGCAATGAATGGCAAGGGCAAGTTAAATGCCTCTCTATGTGGGGAAAGTTAGAAAACCTTTTTCCGAACACAGGGCTTCACTGGTCAGAAGCCCCCTGCTCGGTCGGTACTCGTTGCCTAATTTGAATCGCCTGCATGAAGCTTCTTAAGAGAGCTATTAATGTGTATTGATACATTTTTTAAAAAATACTGAGCTTTTTCTGTTTTATTTGAAACTAGTATCCTAAAAATAGGTTTAATCACAATTACATAATAGCAAAGTAATACGTCAGCACAGAGCTCAGCCCCGTATTCAATTTTAAAAATTATCAGTAAAAGTGTATTGTGACGTGCCAGGAAATACAACAGGGTACCTCACGAAAAATCCACAATCTTCCCTCTGAATAATCTATTTATGACCCCCTGAGGATGGTAGGTTTCAGGGACATAAATGTGATTTAGAGACTGTTTAGGCTCCGTATACACGCCGGGTTGGCAAGCAGCTCCCGTGCCGACTGGGGTGCGGTGAGGTGAAGCCTTTCCCCTTCCTGCCTGTTAGTGGGCATCACGGGAGCCCTGGAAACCCCTCACTGGGGCACCTCTTTCCTGTGGATTTCTGGGCAGCCCAGGTCATTGGAGCCTGGGAAGCACGGATTATGTGGCTTGTGGGTTACCTGGAGCCCTAAACTTAAAGTTCAGCCAACATTCACTGAGCGTCTGTGACGTCCCAGGTATTGCTGCTCTAGGTGCTGTGAGTAGTCCTCAGTTCTGTCCTCTAACCCTACTGCTGACCTTTGTGAAAGGTGGGGCCAGGAAGGAGAGGCCCCGGAAGGAGAGGACACCATGTCCAGGGAGCTCTCCTTGCAGCTTGCTAACAGAGCTGAGAACGGCATGAAGGAATAGTAAAGGCGATGGGTTTTGAATTATGGTATCTGTCACTGGATATTAAGCAAGCCGTGGGTTGCCTCCACCGAGAGTCTCCTGACTACTCACGACTGGTGTATTATCTCCACACAGTTAAGGTACTGACATCTGAATGAAACAGGAAAAAAACCAACCAACCATTATATGTTTAAATATTAAACACACTAACTGCATTAACAACTAAACACAATTTAGAGCCTTAAAGTGGTTATGATCCTGGGGAAAGCGTGGGAGTTAATGACGAGAGTGGGTAGGCCCGAAGATGGCCAATCTGGAAACACTAGGTGCCTGTCCCATGGACGTCTTACTTTATTGAGACCTTAGATTCTTGGGAATGCTAAGCTCTGCCATTGAGCTTGGATGCCTTAGTCTCCGTCTCAGATTCTGACTTAGAAAGCCAGGGGACAGCCGACCCTCCAGGAAAGCCCCAGTGATCCTCTTCACAGTCAGCTCAAACACCTGGTAGACTCCCCACTCCGCCTCTCTGAGGAGAATGAGCTGTTCCCCTCATGGTCACCACCCATTTAAATGGATGTTGGCAAATAGAAGACGATACATCTCTGAAATTTTGGGCTCTGGTTCAGAAGAGGAAGGAAGGAATTAATGCTTTTCTGCATGCATACCATGTGCCAGGAACTACTCTAAGTATAGTTATAGATGCTATCTCATTAAAGCACCATAAGTATATTCAACAACTATGAGCCAAACTATAAATATAATGCACAGTAAAATGCACTAAGTGATCTGAATTCTGCCATAAGGAGACTGCTTCTGGAATCACAAGGAAAAATTTTAAGCTTCTAATCATCATGGCTAATATACATGAAACACTCAATATGTGCAATGTACTTGCCACATGCCAATCCTCACAAAATCCTATGAAGAAGCTATTATTATCATTGTCCTAATTTATAGAAGAGGAAACTGAGGCTAGATGAAGGTTACACAGCTAGTGGGTTGCGAGTCCTGCCTGTCTGTCTCCAAATCCTATGCTTTAACTATCTCCGCCTATATTTGTGGTAAAAGATTTGATCGATATAAACTGGATTGATATAAACTTTAAAAGGGCTACTATAAATAAGAACATTGTTTTATGTGATGTTTTCTTTATTACTAAGTCAGATTGAATAATTGTGTAAAATATATACAGTGCTACGTGAAAAAATAAAAAATAATCAAATTTATTATAGGTTTTCTCAGTTTTAAAGGCACTGATTGTATTTGCCCGAATATAGCAGCCTACTTTCCTTGACTCTGTCATTGAGACTCTCCTGAGCTACCTCCCTTGCAGTGATCTGACAATCCTCTCAGCGTTTCACGAAACCAGCCACAAAACAGATGAGGCTGGTAGCCCCTGATTTGCCACAAAAGCAAGTCACTTGAATGGTCGTAAAACAACAACTCATTTGATCACCGCTGTCTGCTGCGAGCAGGAGGCAAGCCAAAGCAGTGTCTCCTTTTCATTAGTAGAGGCACTTGAGCTGGAATCTCATGTTCTGGTCCTGCTGCCCCTACATTTTTCATTTTCCCAGAGATGGATTTAAAGTGCTCAAGTGGGTCATGCGAGTCCGGTGTTAGGCGCCGGTTTGGATGGTTTCTGAAGGGCCCAAATGAAATCGGAATGGACCGATCATTCTGTAGCTCAGAGAGCGTGCTGCACAAAATAAAGCAGGAAAGCAACACGATGGAAAAGGGGGGGAAAGGTGCTTCAGGAGCACAGGACAGGAGGTCCATTTAGCAACGCCGCACAAGGCGCAGAAGGCAGCCTGGCTTCCAGAATGTGTGATTCGCAGTAAGGAGTGCTCATGGTTGCTCAGAGCCATGCGAGGAAATCTGAACCTCCTCTCTGAGAAGGGACAAGCCACTTATGTGACCAGACCTGCTTGGTAAGAGGTTCTCCCCCACTCCGTCCCTTCCCGCAGGACCCAACCAGCACTGCCCAGGAAAGCGTGAAGGAAGCAGCAGCACAGCACCCCATTCGGAAAGGAAACCATTCACAAGTGAACACAAAAGCAGAAGCCTGTGCGCCAGGCTCAACAAGATGTGACCCGCCTGGAGCACTTATTGGCCAGGAGCAGACTTGCGCAGAGTGCAAAAGCCAGCTCATTTCCATTTCCATGCAGAGCCGCTGGATGGAAGGACCTTCCCAGGTCCAAGGTAACAGGCTTTATTTATCATTGCTCTACTAATTAGGATTCAGATTCAAGGAGCAAAACAAATGCAACCTTTCACTAGCAGGTATATTAGAGGTGGTTATTTACGGAATCAAGGACTTATTTCAGACAACTCCTAATGTGTTTGCCTGCAGATTATTAACTTGGAGGCTAACCAGAGACACAGACAAGCAAGGCTAAGAAGTGAAGAACTGCTGAGGGGAGACAAAGTGGACAGGAGGCCCGGGAAATTCTGTGTAATCTTAGGATTCAAAGCATCACTTCCCTTCCTTGGCTCACATGCAGAGGGGGTGGGAAGATGCCCTCAGCCGAGATCCTAACCAAGTCCTCACGTGTTGTCATTTCCAACCTCAACGAGGTCTCTTAACACATCATGCGTAGACTCATTTCTCTAATTTCTATGGGTCCAAAGGGGTACCTTATTAAAAACTGTGGGACAAAGAGGTGCAGAGAAACTAACTGTATTCTATAACACCTGTGAATTCTTTTATTGTGACAGGATTACAAATTGTGAGGCAGGTAAGAAAAATCTTCCTTTATATCAAATGTTGCAAAAAGGGGCTCATTGGTGTGTACGGTGTCAAAAAATGGAGGCGTCAACATTTACTAGAGGGAGATTTGCTATGTAAATCCAACTTTGCTGTTTTAGAAAAAATAAGAGTTTCTGATGACACCGGGCTCAGCTGTTTTTACACCTGCCACGGGCCAAGCCTGTTTAGAGGGGGCAGGCGAGACCTGCCCCACTTTTCCTTCTACCCTCACCGCACACATGCTGCTCCGCTGAATTACCTGCCTAGCCCTGTGGGCATCTTGCAATCTGTTTTGAACAAACTGTCTTCAAGAATTTATATTTGCTTTGAGAAATTTGTTTATGTCTCTGATTCAATATTGACTATTTGGTCCTTTGGGAAATACATCTGCCATTCATACTGCAGGTTAGGTCTCACCAAGGATGGCTCTCAAGGGCCCACACCAACTGCAATGGCAACTCCTTCCTCAGACGAGTGTGCGTGCATATGTGCATGCACACATGCCACTGTCGTCGTGACGACCTCCACCACCATCCCTCCTCGTGTAACGGGACGAGGCGTGCCCAAGGCCTCCCCCGACTGCCCTGCTGAAGCCACCTTGGGGTGTTATTTCATACTTAAAAAAATCAACTGCTGGAAAGGGGTTTATTCTTGAACAGGAACAATTCCCATGGGTGACGCTGTTTTGGGGAGAGATGGCCTGGAAATCCTTACTGAGAGGTGTGCGAAGGAGGTGGTTACTCAGAAAAGCAGGCCCTTGAGGGTGGGAAGCAGTTAGAAGCCGTCGTGTGCCCTGGGGGCCCTCTGTGAAGACTTTAACTTTCAGCATAGAGCCTGGAACAGGGAAATGACCATATTTACATGGAGGTTTTGTCCCCCAGACCGCAGCTGTAGTTGTCCCAGCCCGTTAACAAAGTCTGACACATTTAGACAGTCCTGTGGGGTGGTGAGAGAGAAAACGGGCCAGGCCAGGCCGGGACATGAAGTCTGGCCTCCTGTGGAGTTTGCTGGGGTTGCCATAACAGAGGATAAACACTGGGTGGCTTACACGACAGAAATTCATTTTCTCACAATTCTGGAGGCTAGAAGTCTGAGGTCAGGGTGTCGACAGGGTTGCTTTCTTATGTGGCCTCTCTCCCTGGCTTGCAGGTGACCGTCTTCTCCCTGTATCTTCGTATCGTCTTCCTTCTACATGTGTCTGGTCCAAAGTCTGTTTCTTATAAGGATACCAATCATACTGGATTAAGGTCCACCCTAAAGACCTCATTTTAATTTAATTATCTCTTTAAAAGACACCAAATAGGGTCACATTCTGAAGCACTGGGGATTGGGAATTCAACATATGGCTTTGGGGAAGGTATGATTCAGCCCCTAACATCTGGTCTATAGTTCCTCTTCCGCTGGAGTCCAAGCGGCTGCTCACCGGGTGGGCCCAGTAGCAGAGAAAGGCCCTGTCCAGAGCAGTGAAGGGCAGAGCAGTGGGTGCTGAGGAGCAGCTGAGGGAGGGGTGAATGGACACACAGAGAGAGTAAGAGAAAACCCTTTCTTTTCAGGCACATATATGTTGATCCTTCAGTGGGCTGACCTGACACCTGGTAAATCTGTTAGAAAATGAGAATGAGAACAGATGATTCAATTTGTCACATTTCAATAGGCTGATGGATGTTTAGGGCCACATGAGTTCTATAAAGGGAGGAAGACATAGTGGATGCTACCATGAAGTGATTATGTGTCCTCGGACCTCTCTCTTGTCTTTTCTCAGTCTCAGTCTCTGTATCTATATGATGAGAGAGAAGCAGTTTGGATAATATGAATGAAAAACAGCTCCTTGAGTCCAGGACAGCTGCTAACTGTAGCAGCTCATGAATAACCACCAGTTTCGTCTCTAATAGACTTCAGTGCGAAAGGCAAAGGAAGAAACACTCACTCCAATAACAGGATGTTAGCGCCTACCCCCAATGCCAGGCCCAGAATAAGCATTTGATAAAGCTTTTAAGACGGGAGGGGAAAAGAGTGAGTCTCCACGAACTGAAGTAGATAGAACATGAATGTGAACAATGGCGGTTTGAAGAGGCATGGTCCTAAAGTGGAGAGCGGAGTGGAGGGGAGGGTGCCGTGCTCTCTTGGGAGCTCTGGAAAACAGAAGTCACACCCAGCTCTCCTCCTGAGGCCCAAGCCTGCTACAGGGGCCGTGTATGTGCATGTATACGCCGTCTTTTTTTGAGGGCCTACTGGTACTTGTCAAGTTTTCTGAGGGTGGCAGAAAGAGGAGCCCAATGAGAGAATCTTCCATTTCTCTTGGAGTCAAGTTATTAAATTATGGACTTCTTACTGGGTTGAAATAAGCCTATGATTCTTCACCTCCAGAAATTACCACCATTTCCAAAGCAGATATTTATCAAAGTAAGAAACTGCTAAGGAGTGTACTCACTGAAGAAGTCAATTTACATCCTAAGGCAAGAAGGAGATGTCATAAAAACTTTCCAAAGGGCAGTATTTTTTTTCCCCTTCAGAAAATAAAACTTTACAAAGGGATGAGAATTTCAGACAGGAAGAAAAAAGTAGTCACAAGAGGTGCACTGTACCGAGGACGATGATACAGATGAGGATGCTAAAGGGACAGATGCTAAATAATTTACATTCCTACAGGTCTAGTGTATTCCTCTGTAACGTGTTTTGCTATTTATACGGATTGCACTAAAAAATATCACCACATTCTCTTGGCTACTTCAAGTTGTACACACACATACAACATCATTTCTCATCTCTGTCTTTATACTGATTATGGGGTCTTGTCATCTTTTTTGATTTGCAAATGAACTACTCTCTCTGTTCTCTTTTGGAGACTTTTATCAGAACCATCCAGCCCTGAACAGAGAAACATGTCAAGATCAAGAGGGAAGCAAGCTAGTACTCTTTCAGAAAGCAAGATACAAAGATTCACATATAATTAAGCCAGGACTACAGAGTTATTTAAGTGGTTATATCTTTTAAGAACAGTCAAACTGCTATATACTATTCAAACTGCTGGGGTCAATACTGAAAAAGAAAGGGAACTGACAAGGTGTTTGTTGAGGACCAGGGGAAAAGGAAGGGACTAGAAAAGAGGGAGGGACAAACAGTGGCTTAGTAGTCTGTGTGTGCCAGGACCTTTGTATAGCTCACGCAGGAGGCAGAAATTATTAACTCTGCTTCACAGATGAAGCGAGGGAGAAGCAAAGCAAAGTGTGGGAGTCAGTGTGTTCCCTTCTTTCTGTCTGGGATCGTGCACGTGACAGTGTGCTAATACTTTCCCTCCATGGTCTCATCCAGGGATAAAATAAAGGACTCAGTGTAATCATTCATTCATAGGACATTCACTGAGTGCCTCCTCTTTTTCAGGTAGGGGGCTAGATGCTCTGTGTACAGCGATGAGCAAGACAGTGGGGGCTGACGACAGCCACCAGTGTTGATGAAGCACTTACTGTCTAACACGTGGCATCCTGAGCACTTTGTAACCTGGCATTTCATATATTCTTGACATCAACCCTGTGTTAGGAATTGTTATGCCCATTTTACAGAGGACGGAAACGGGGCCCGGAGTGGTCCAGGAGCCTATCCACGCTCTGCGAACAGTCCCAAAATAGTACCCCAGGCCTGTCTGAGTTTAACATCCGTGCTGTCCTACACTACTTCCATTCACTAGTTTGAGAAACCAAGTTGCCAGCCCACAAGGAGATTAAGTTTAGGAGGCGAGGAAACAATCTGTACAAGTGGTTACAATATAAGGAAAAAAAATAGCACCTTCATTCCCTTATTTCTCAGCTGCCTTCTCTGATAATGGGGAAATCAGGGCTGAAGTCACAGCCATTGATACTAAGCTAATACATTAATTCACTATTTAGTTTAAGCATCCATTATCACCTTTCTGCGTCTGTTTCCTGGAATGAGGCTTCTAACTCCACTACGATCACAAGAGGCTATCAAGGAACGTATATATACGACTGTGAATAAGTGAGCTGAAAACTCCATGTTTTGGGAGCGAGAGAAGATCAGACTCGTATTTTCACATAACAGGCTCCTACATCAGGCAAGAGTTTAACACTTAAATTCATCTAGGAAGTATATGCTATACTTGTGATTTTTAAAAAAGCGCTGTGCTGCTCTTGTTTCTTTAGCAAGTCCCTTGGATTCTGCTCATAACTTTCCACTAACAGCCAGAGATTTGAGATGAATGCTTACAGACTCAAAAACCCTTACAGTCCATACATGGTCAAGTTAAATATCTTAAATCAAGGTACAGGCAGAAACCCCGCAGTGTACAACTAAAGTACCTTCTATCACGAGGATAGAAAACTATAAACAAATCATTAATATCCTCCTGGTTACCTGTTCCTAAATGTACCTGCTGGGCCAGCTTCTAAATGGGTCCTTTCAAGAAGGGAAATTTTATTTTATTGGGAAGAGAGATAAAATAGAGCCAGAAGGTTAATAGGAGTTTAAGAGGAACGTAGGGTCATCTTAGCAATTAAAGGCTCCCAGGAAGCTAATCACCCACACCTAGCACTTACAAACGACATATGTATCAGCGGTTACAAAAATCCGTGTACAGAGCAGAACTCTGATCTGTGCTCTGGAAAGTATTATATCACTTATTTATTTATTTTGAGGGGCTGAGTTATGGCAATATTCTTTCTATGATCCATTTAGGAAAAAAGAAATGAACGTCACTCAAACTGTCACAGCAATGTTTATGTAACAAAACAATGTGGCCAGGAATTTTACAATTGAGAGAGAGGGGGAAGGGAAGGGAAGGGGGAGGGGAAGGGAGGGGCGGAGAGAAGGGGAGAGGAGAGGAGAGGAGAGGAGAGGAGAGGGGTTTAGCTGGTTTCTGTAGTGGGAGGTTTACTAAATGAAAGAGTGCATATGATGAGTGGTCTCTGGGAACATGCAGAGGGCAAGCTGGTATGGTTCAAATGACCTCCAGTTTCAAAAATTTCCATTCTGAAAACTCAGAAAAGACAGTGTGTTGCCTCTTGGCCAGAATCATGAGGGATTTGTATTAGACAACAATTTTCCTCGACTCACCGCCTTCACTCTGTTGAAATAACTTTCGAGGCCCAACATGGAACTGCTCCCGTCCAGAGTGCCATGTCAGCAAACTGAAACTTCGGTAACTTTCCTGACCCTGTAAACACTTGACCTGAAATGCAGTATACCCAGGCAGCCAATGCCAAACACCAAACCAACCCTGAGATTCTCACCCCAAACAAGGTTGACTACGTGGCCCCAGCCCATCATGTATTTTCTGCTTCTCTACTCCTTGATTTTTATCCTTTATACTAAAAAAGCTTCCAGCCTCCTACCTCATTTTGATAGTTCTCTGGAGACAGTGCACTTCATGAAGTGTTAAATAAAGTTTGTTTCTATCACCTAAGTAGTCTTCTTTAATCACTTTTTAACAACACTCATCCAAACCACCATTATCCCTCACCTGGTTCCCTTTAAAAGGTCCCACAGTCCCGCCGCTCCTGGCGCCCCACCCAGCCTGTCCCTGCCCAGCAGAGCAGCCATCAACCTCTCATCTCGGCAATTTTGCATCATGTCACCCCAGCTTAATGGCTTCCACTGCACTCAGAGGAAAAAAAAAATCAGAGCCCTTACTGTAGGCCTGTTTGCTTTCTCCAACTTGATATCCTACCACATTTACCCCCTCCACCTTTCTACCCTGAGTCACACTGGCCTCGGTGGCCATACTGGCCTCAAATAGAATCTTGGCTTCATGTCACGAAGTTTCCGCATTTCCAGGCACTACCATGGAACCTTCTTTGAGTGGCCGCAGAGAGCTTGTAGCTGAAGTCATAGCATTTATTTGTTTATCATGTGTCTTCCCATCCTTTATGTTCACTCTGTGTCCCCAGCACGCTGGGCGTCCCTGGGACACCGCCGAATTTGGCGGTAGCTGCCTGCAGCTCCTTCCGCGTGCCAGGGCCTGGGGCGGCTATCATCTTGGAAGTCGGAGGTGAAGACGAATCTTTAGGAGGGTCCACTATCATGACACCATATAGGATAATAATTAAAACCACGCTGATTATAACTACACTTTACTGAGCACCTGCTTAGCACCAGATATTGCACTGGATGTTTCACACATATTTCATATTTGAACCTCCCAAGAGGCCGCTAAGGTTGTCAACTGCTATGCTACACTACTTCGTCAGGCAGAGTAGACCAGGAACTAAGAAATGGTGTTCCAGATCCATCTGTGTCAGGCTAAAGAACCAAAATGTTTGGTCAGTATTGCTGTAAGTCTGTAAAGGATGCAAAACCATTAAGGATTCTTTTGGGAAATAAATCCACGTGTCTGGAAAACACTCTTCTGTTTCTCTCTGCAGTCACACTCTGTACCACGCACACCCTGAGGACACCACCTTTCCAGGGACAAGCCAGGAAGTGATCTTGGGCAGGTTCCCCAGCTAATGAGACACCCTCCCCCTTCCCTGCTGGGAGGAACTGGGTCCAACCATCTGAGGACACAGCCTCTCCGGGAGTCCTGCACTCTTCGCTGCAAAGGAAATGAGCGCATAAATATTATTCTGGCAAACGTACTCCAACTCTGGACCAGGTACATACAGCAGCCTAATAGTATAATTTTGAAAAAAAAATTATAATAATTATTTTTTGGCAGCCTAGAGTCTTTCATCTTTATAAGACAATACCAATGTTTTAAAAGGGTTATTATAATGCTGCATGATAATAACAATAATAATCACCCTTTATTATGTGTAATCCTTTAAGAGTTTTAAAAATACTTTGATATAAAGGTATAAGGTTTGATCCTAATAGCTATGCTCTGAGGTACGCACGTGTGTATGCCAGGAGGGCCTATGAATTCCAGTAGGTCTTTCTTACGGCCTAACAGATCACCTTAGAAACACGGACACATTGTAAAACCTCAACAAAGCCCTAATTTCTAAGCATTGCCATTTGTTCCATATCAGACTATCACACTTAAAACACAATGTCATACATACTACTCAGACTTCAAGCTTCCCAATAAAGACACTACTTGATAAGAATAGAAAGAATGTCCCACAAAGCTCTTTCATATCTGTTTTTTTACCCCTTGCCTTATGGTATTTTTTCCCCTTCCAGAAATAATGCTCCTCTAGTTTATAATGCTGCTGTTTCTGTCTTAATGAGTTACAGGAGTGCATTTTATAGTTTCAGAAACAGTCATCTTGGACAGTGAATCCACTAGCAGCTTTCTCTTCCTGAACCCTCCCCCGGGGGGAGGGGAAGAGGAACAAAGACAAAGCAAGGCACTTCACAAATGATGCACTTCATTTAATGGCAGTACTTTTGCTCTTTCTCATTCTACATCTGAGGCCACAGTGGCTCTGCGGGCTCTGCTCCCGAACTTTCCTTTCCTATCACTGACAACGCGGCCTGAAGTCAAGGCAGAGACGCCCATGCATCTGCTTGTTTTCAGCAAAATGCCACCTTTTCTCAGTACACAGAAGTGCATTCTGAGGAATATACCAGAAATCTTCAGTTCAGAACCAGTCAGTCCAAGAGAAACATCTTTATTGTGTAAGCCAGTGTTCATATATATTGAAGTTCTAGTTTATGTTGAAGGTTAAAGAAGTTTAGCGAAAGTCAGTTTTAATGAATGCCAGTTCCCTCTATGCGCTTACCTCCAGAAAATGTTCTGCCTGTTGTTCTCGATCCAATTTCCTTGAAGTTGTTGTAATCAGACCTGCGTAGAAATGAGAATATTTGACTTTTAAATATCTGGGGCAAGTAGTTTACTGAGCGTGGGAAACAAGTCCAGTTAAAGGAAAAGTAAAAGCAGTGGGGACAGTAGCTGTCCAGTCCCCAGTGGCAACCGTATGGTCTCAGAATTATTCCCTTTTGTTTTTTTTCGTTAGGCTATGCAATTTAAGAATCTTCAGAATTACTTTTAAAAATTATTCTTTTTATTTTTATTTACTGATTTGAAAGGGGGAGAGAGAGAAACATCGATTTGTTGTTTCACTTATTTATACATTCATTGGTTGCTTTTTATGTGCCCTGACCGGGGACTGAACCTGCAACCTTGGCGTATGGGGACGATGCTCTAACCAGCTGAGCTACCCAGCAAAAGCGTCAGAATTATTCTTAAAACAAAAGAAAATTTACAAAGGAAATCTGAAAAATTTGTTCGGGTTTTGTTTACCTCAGGTATTGTAATCACTTTGGTGATGTAAAAGCTCACTAAAGAACCATTTTTTTTCTGATAACAAGGAATTTCAATGACTTATTTGCATATGACTAAAATTCTGCAGCAGGAACCTCATTAAAGACTTTAGAGTTCTCGAACAATTAATATGTTGTTGATGCTGATTAGATTCAGGCTATATGAAACAGCACTTTCTTATTTAACTTTTTTTATGCTTATAATTATTTTTTTGTTATACTTGACAAGGTTATATTTCTGCAATAACCATTGCAGAAATTACTGCAAATTTAATAACTCGCACACCTAAGATTTCATGTTGTAATTTTATCATTTTATTATACGTGTTTAACTCTTCACATAAAATAAGTCCCACATGGGAAATATCTATCTTTCCTGTGAATGGTAGTTCTCGTAAATGAATCACCCATTTGTGTATAAAGACAAAGAAAAAGGAATGAGAAGACAAAGGCTTCAAGGGCCCCCAGCTTATTACACCCACTTGTCTTCTGCAGGTTTTATTATTATTAATTATTATTATTATTGTCAACTGGCATGTAGGAGGTCAAACTTACATTCCATTTCTTGATTCTCCAAAGTCCCTAAAGATAAGAGGCTGTGGATTGGGCTGTTTTCATGACATACACTGACTGACAGGAAATCACAGAGAGAAAACCACAGGAAAATCTCACTCCCAAGGCTGGCGAGGTACGCCAAGGAAGGAAAAGGTATTTTGCTGAGGTATGCTGAGCATCTCATGACCTCCAGCTTTTATTGTGCATAGAAGTGGTGGCTGGGAGTGTGTGGTGAATTTCAGAGAGAGCCACGAACAGGTCATAGGAGGTTAAATTGGCCTTCAAAATAAAATCCCACTGGAGTAGCAGAGCTCTTTACAAGCTGCCCCCCGCCCTTCCACTCGCATTTGTCTAACGCCTGTGGAAGGGAAATCTTATGTTCCCATCACATAGGTGACCTGCCTTTCTGTGAATTCATTCTGGACCGTGTCCTACGCTACTGCTTCACCTACAGATCTTTCAAGTTTAGGTGAAGTGTTAGCTCAAGTGTTAGAGGTGATCTCTCCACCAGGGTTAGGTGCCCATCTGACTTGTCCCAACAGAACTGGTATTCTCCACTGTCATTGTCCTTTGCCCTATATGACAATCCTTTGCCCCTAGGTCTGCATTTTCCTGCTAGACAGGCTGACAGAGTTCCTTCAGGGGAAGGGCCTGCCTCTTCATTCTGAAGCCCTGGTGCCCAGCAAGCTCCTGGCCTAAAACGAAGAATAGGAACCTTAATAATGCTCAGTTAATGGAAACTGCTGTAGAAGAGATGGATTATTTATATTCTAATCTGCAGTTTTGCTACGGACTAGGAGGCGTTTGCTTGGGAGGGTATCGTTTGGTGTGGAGGGAGAATACGGGGTGGTGGGCAGAGCATGGGTGCCGTTAGGATTCATTTGAAACCCTTGGTTGAGGTCCTCTATGTGAATGGTGATGGGCTCAGCACTCTCGGGTACAAAGATGAGCTACTGTTTGAGGTTATGGACAGAAGATGGTTAATGGGAATTTTAAGTGAGAGAATCAGTCATTTCTCTTCTCTAGCTGCCCATCAGAACCTCCCAGAAACTTAAAGCACAGATTCTGTGTCCCACTCCCTTCCTCCTTTACGGTATCTGAATCTCTTGGGGTGATGCCAGACAGCCCCCTGATTCTAAGAGAAGGTTCTCCATAGTTCCACCATCCTTTGTTGACTCTCACTGTGACTTCCTACTGACATTAATTTTTCTGTTCAACCACATCCAAGAGGGAAACACGCTGCGCTGCTTCGGCACATGGACCAGGTGCCTGGGCTCGGTGTTGGTGTTGGGGTGAGCAGGGGGAGGTGGGTGCGCTGTGAGAGCGCACTGGTGATTGGGCTGATAAAGGACGAATAAAGGGGAGCACAGCTCTCTGCTTCATATTGACTGTGTGTCGGTGTGGCCACACCAGTGGGCATCCAACACACCGATCTGATGCCTTCATTTCCAGGCCATTCTATTTTACAAGGTCATATATCACAGAGGGTCTTTCTCAAAAGGGGGCAGGAGGCTTTCTCCTTTTCAGGGGGCATCTTCTGTGAGAGGTCACAGTGGGAGTGAGAAATACTCGTTACACCAAGGCTATGAATGGGTAAAGGGCTGTCACTTCCACTCTGCTGCTAGCCCGCTGCTCTTCCAGACATAAAAGACCAGGAGCCCTTTGCCCTCTACTCCTCTAAGGGTGCTTGTGTCATTTCAGGTCCCACTCACCCCAGGTCAGGCCAACACAGCCCATTGTGGTGTGACTGTGCGGAGGAAAGAGGCCAACTTCCTCCCCCGATCATTCTGAGGGTAAATTTTTAGGAAAGTCACATGTTTTTGCAAAGCAAATGTGTAACTGGGAGAGCAGCGTGACTCCCCTTCCATCTGTATACCTTCACCAAGATGTGTTTTTCACATATTTATCAGCCACCAGAGAAAGCTGCAGGCTTCCTGGAAAGTCTGCAACAACACACACAACAGCGAACCTGGCGATCTGAGAAAGGCAAGCAGGTTCTGCTCCAGGAAGAAGGGCAGGCCGACCTCTGCAGGCTTCAGGTCTCTAGGTTTGTATCGCCTTCACTGTCACAGAAATGAGGTCAAGGTAGGTAATGCAAAAGTGAATATTGGTAGGAAATCAGATGAGGTAGGGTGGGGGACAAGGTACAGTATTTCGTTAAGGAGGGATGAAAATACTCTAAAATTACAGATTATGGTGACGGTCACACAGTTCCATAAGTATTCAGAAAAACACAGAATTGTGTACTTTAAACAGGTGAACCATATTTCATGTAAATTATATATCAGTAAAGCTGTTTAAAAATCAGTAGGGAACCATAACTGTGCCTGTTAGATTTTAACATGTCCTTCCAGGTGAAGACAGGCATTTCAATATACTTTGAATGAATGAATGAGTGAATGATGGGGCGAGTGAGTTAGTTTAGGAATCAGGCATGAAGAGGGGCTGGAATGATAGCGTGATCAGGTTTGTCCATAAGGATCTGGAACATAAAACTAATGAACAAAACATTTTGGGTTAAAGCCACAACTGGCAGTTATTTGCATTGAAAAAATAAACCTTACCAAGCCAGGGTCAGCTAAATTGCAAACGGCAAAAAGCTTTCTTCCTTCTAAAGCGCCAATTTTCAACCTTTTTAATCTCATGGCACACATAAACTAATTACTAAAATTCTGTGGCACACCAAAAAATATTTTTTGCCTCTCTGACCAAAAGAGGTATAATTTTGATTGACTTACAAATATAATAATAATAAAAATAACAACAACAACCACCTACTCTATTTGCTCCAAAGTTAAAAATAATCAGGTGCCTATACTTGTATATACAGATCTCTGGTACCAAGAATTAACCAATCAGATGCAACCTTATTATGTGACGTGCCAATAAATTGCAACTCTATTACATGACCTATATGTTTACGGTTCAAGACATGGCATTCACACTGGATGGCTATTGTTGTGTCGTCTGTTGTCATTTTTTGTCTGACTATCTAAGGGAAAAGAGGTCAGGGCCCCTGACTAAATAGTCAGGTATTGTGTGTTTGAAAAATTCGTGAGGCCCAATGGTTGAAGATGGCTGCGCCAAAGCAACATACTTAGGATGAGCTATGGTGCTTTCGCAGCGCTGCGTTTTTTACAGTCAGAAAGGAATGTGGTGAGCCATCCCTCACAGTCCAGAGGAATTAGTCGAATTGCCAGAGCTGCATCTTCATTTTAACAACTTTGTTGTAGTGGAATGCAGTTGGGCTTTAGAAAAGGAAAATGAATAAAACAGAGCAATCTCCCTCTACAACTGCTGTGATCCATCACTGCGGAAGGCAACCTCATTGCAGTCTCTGCAGGAAAGGGGCATGGACATCACGCATGGAATGTGAACCCACACAGTAAATTGGAGACTGACATGACGAAATTGAATTTCAAAGATAAATCATAGGCGAGCTTTTGAACGTGGTTCGGAGATATAAACAAACACATCATTTGATATAATTACACACGCAAACCTCCAATTTAGGAGGGGAGTTATGCCAGTCCTAAGTGAATGATACTCAGTAAAGTAGGCAGGAGGGCACACGGCTGGGACCGTGCAATTACATTCAAATGGCCACTGTTGATTTTTGGTTGTGGGGATGGAGATGTCTAACAATCTCCCTGAGAAACAGCTTGAGCATAAAAATGTGGCTGCCTGCTCAAAAGAGGACCCAAAATGTTCTAAGTAGTTACAATCAGAGAAGTGATGCTTGTGAGGATGACATCTTTCCCCTGCTCCTTCTCCCTGTGGGTGTTCTGGTTTGCAGCTGTGTAACCTACTGCTATGACATTCACATTTTCTTTAAGTGTTACTTGAAGCAGTAGAGTTCTTAGCTGTTTCAGCATAATTTTCCAAGACTCTTGGAAAATTGGGTTTGTCTTAAAAATAAAACGAGAATCATCAGCCCTTGGAGCCAAAATTAGTGCTTATTCTATCTTTTTCATACCCCATTTCTCCACGCCGACCCCCAGCTCTCTGGTAAACGCCTCATCATCCTTCCAGACAGTTCAATTGTCACCTTCTCTGTGAAGCCTCTTCTGACCTTTCCTCCTCTTGCGTGTTGCATGTTACTCAACTGCTGTCTCGATTCCCTTCATGGATTCAGGAAGGCGGAGACTCTGGATAGTTCATTAGTTGGGCTCAGAAGGCTAGATCAGGGCCTGTCACATTTGCTGGCTATGTAAATACTGCTGTCACAGAACCCAATATTGGGCTCCAGTTATTTGTTAAAGAGTCAATCTTTCCAAACAGTAGATAAACAAAAGGGTGGTATACAAACACGATGAAAAGGGTCTTACTCATCTTGTGTTCATGGTATTTAATATAGAAACTGGCGCATTGCAGGTATCGAGCAAAACTTGTCTCAGTGACGGTGACATGGATGCAGTCTTCCAGATCTCTAACTGTGTTTTGTAAATTCCAGATCTCTAACCATGTTTTGTAAAGAGGCCATAATGGTGCCAACACATAGGAGTTAAAGTGATCCAAAGTCTCTCTTCCATCCTTTGAATGATTTTAATATTTTCCCAATTTTTGGACACTCTCTTCCATGCTAACAGTTGGAGGTCACTAGAATAATCCCTGATAGCCTTTTAAAGTTTTTCAGGTGCTGATGAAAAATTTTCATCTTTAATGTCACGCACAGGGGCTTTGTGGTCGTCCCACCATTCTCCCACATCCTGGCTTCTAATTTATAGAGAATGGTGGGCAAATAATAATACAGTAGTGTTCAACATTTGAGCACTATGTGCCAGGCACTATACTAAACCATTTACATGCATGATCTCATTTTATTTCATAAGAATTCAGAGAAATAGGAATTAGTTTGACTCAGTTTATAGGAGGAAACTGAGTTAAATAACTTGCCCAAGGTCACCAATGACTGAACAAGAATTCAAACCCAGAAACCCTGAAGCCTCTTCCCTGTCTCCCTAGCAGACGAGGATGCACAGTGGTGGCAAAGCCACCCGCCTAGGAGCCAGGAGACCTAGGGCCCAGTCTCAACTCTGTTAGTCACTGGTTATGAGAGTCAAGCAATCGCACCTTTTCGCTGGACCCTTGTTTCCTCTTCTGTGAGTGTTGTGACGTCTTTTCAATGTGAAAAATCTGCAATATGAAAACAATCAAAGGAGATGCTTACTCCTCCTCCTTCCCTGTTCTGTCACTTGACCTCACTTTCTTCTTGATGGACCCGAGTCCAGCTATGAAGGTCACCTAGGCAGGAAGAGGGGCTGTATACTAGCTATTCTTAATCCACAAAAATCAACATTTAAATGCCCATATGCATACATCTCAAAGGGACAAAGTAAAAACATCACTTAACTGTGAGTGTATGTTTTTAACCGGTGGGGGGGGGGAAACCCCTTAGTCACTGCCATACTTTTTGTCTCTTCTCCAAGATTATAACTTCTAGAACCCTGTTTCCATGTCTCATTTTAGCCCATTAGGAAGCCTTAAAATGTTCCCTGCAGTATTTACACATACACATAAGGCTGCACAACGAATTTACAGAAAATAAAAGGGACACAGTAAATGCAAATTTGGGACTGTAGGAAAAATTAAAGTTGAAGTGAACACATATAATAGGTTTATTTTAAAGAATACTAAGTAACGGGTGGTCTTAGACTATACGATGTTTGGTTGAAAAGAAAAAGAAAAACCAGAAAGAAGAAATACAGAAGACTTACAACATGAGTTATGAAGGGGTTAAAAACGGGATTCTAGAAACTGGTCCCATCACGCATGCTTCTTAAGTAAGGGTTATTTCATCAGGTATAAAGATTGGGAGCTGCTCGATTGAGCATACAGTGCTGCTATTAAATTTTCTAAAGAAAATCTGACAGGGGAAATCATTGAAGGAGCTCAAGCCTGCAACTTAAACTTTTTTTTATAAATAGTTCTTTTCAAGATGCTCACAGAATAGTTTTGAAACTATGAAAGTGAAGGTGCGTCTAGAGCCAAAGAATGAAGACCATGTGGACTGAATGTGGTTCATAGCTGTGGCTTTTCTTGTAACAGAGAAGTTTCAATTTCTTTTTCTGCAAGCCAATGGATGGCATTTCCTGCCTTAGCAACAGAGACATTGCAGGCAGCGTTTCTTCCACCAGAAACACCTTCCCCTTTGGATACAGGATTCGGTAGGTGCTGCAGGTAGCACAGGGAAAAGCCAGCTTGTGAAGGAAAGTATCGACGCTGGCACAAACCTCGCACCTTCCCTTCGGGCTTAGCTGACAGATGGAGTTGCTCACAGCCTGGAGGGAGAGTTCTGAGCTCCAGACATGCCCTGTGCACTCACTGTACCCCTCATTACAGACAAGATTAGTTAGGGACATCTGAGTCAAGGCGACCTGTCACCAGGGCGAAGGATAGGATGGCAGCCAACAAAGGAGAACTAGTGAAGAAGATACATGGCAGAGAATGTTTCCAAAGGCCTTTTCCTCTGAATAATTCTCTCTTGATGCAGGTGGTCCTACTACACACACACACACACACACACACACACACACACACACACCCCTAGGACCAGAGATGCTACACGTGAGTTTAGTTTTGCCAGAATACCTGGATACTTACCAGTCCCATCTGTCCCTCCATCAATCCCTCTCCTCACCACCAGGCCTCGCGGCTCTCCTCCCAACCTCACGCAGATGCCTCTGGCTCTGCCTTTACATTCGGCTGGGATAAAGAAGTATTTATGCACCTGAAGAAATCTCCAGGCAATTTTAACTAAACCTTGAATGCCATATTGGGTTTCATTAGAGAAACTCAGCTCCAGATGGTGAACCAAGATGAAGGGTGTCGTAGGACACGATGCCATCTTTGGGTGCCATTAACATATCACTGATGTGTGTGCTCAGATGTGCTTTATGGCGCACTTCTCCCCTTTTCTCTGTCAAGATTTTTTTTTTTTTTTGCATAATTCTAAATATTGGTTAATCAAAATAAGAAAGAAAAAGTGACTGGCAATCCAAATGACACTGGACAGATGGATCTTAGAGGTTATCTAGTCTGAGAAGCATCCTGGTATCCTGGTTAGCAGTTCACCAACCAGTACCCAGGCTCTGCATCAGACCGCCTGGCTTCGCATCCCAGTCCCAGCCTCGGCAACCGCCTGTGCTTCAGCAAGTGACTTAGCTTCTCTAACTATCAGCCTCCTCCTCTGTAAAAGGCGGCTTATTAAATTATATAGCCGATTTTTAATGCTTAACTTGGTTCCTGGCACATATTAAATGCTCACAGAATGTTGTTTTACTACGAGCTCCAAGGATGATGCCTGGAGTATCACATGTGTTCCAGGGTCTAATCTCGCCTCCTTTGCATCCTGAGATTGTGTCTAGACATTTGGGCAAGAAAAGTTGTAAAATGTCGGCTACTTTCCCTGTGATCTGGCAGATAAGGAAACTGGTGCTCACAGTTTAAGTAATTTGTTCAAGACTTATTTGTAAGAAATCCTTCATCGGTGCACTGCTGTTATTGAGGGGACAGTGTACCCCCCGGCCCTCAAAACACGGCATGGATCAGCAGCATCCGCGATGCCCGAGAGCAGGTGAGAGATGCAGAACGGAGCCTCCTGGAGTACACTGAAGTTTGAGACACCTGGGTCGAGGCCATCGCCGGTTTTCAAACTCGGCTGTGCACTGGGATCACCTGGGGAGCTTTAAAATATGCAGATGCCACGGTCCCATGTCCAGGGGTTCTGAATGATTTGGTATGGGGGGAGGCCTGGGCATAGGGATTGTTAAAAAGCTCCAGGTGATTCCAATACCCAGCCAAGTGTGAGAATCACTGTCTCTACAGTTGTTAGCCCTGGGTGAAGGGGTTCTGGTAATTAATTTTTCTGGCTTATCTAAATGGTCTAGTTTTCCCACAATGAACAACGCTCAATTTTATAATCCAATTTAAAATTTAAAGGCCAATAAAATGGCACACAGCCTCCTGCATGTCCTCACCGGATTCCACCAAGTTCTATCTGAATTCCCCCAGCAAAAGAGTCAACTGCGCACTTGCCAGGTTTCTTCTTCCTTTAGGTCTGACACATGCTTTGTGTCTTCCTCTAAAGCACTGGCTTATGTCAGCCGCAGTTTGGCCTTCTCATTCCAGCACACTTTCCTGTACTGGCTATGGGGTTACACCTCTCCTAGCTCCATCTGGCCCCCTCGCTTCTCGTAGTGGAGGTAAGACGCCACCTCTGCAGTCACTCTACATATTCCCCACAAAAGCATGTTGGACACAAGGCACAGCGGTAAGAGCCCCGAGGATTCAAGACGTCCTCACGTCTGCCTTCAGGCACCAAACAACCCCATAAGGGAGACAGCCACATAGGCCGATAGCCATGTGACCTAATACACATGCTTGATAACTCTGGGTGCCCTGAAAAAGGAAAGATAATGCTGAGTTGTGTGACTGGGAAAGATAAGAAAATAAGCTGTATTTGTACCAGGCCTTTAACAGCGAATAAGATTCCAACAGATAAGGAAGGTGGAAAAAGTTACAATACCTAATCCGTAGCTGAGAATAACGAGACAGGAGACTAACAGAAAAAGGCAAATCTGGTTTTAAATCTTGGCTCTGCTATTTTTCAGCTGTGTGACCAAGGGCAAGTTACATAACTCATCTGAGCTCAGTCTTGTCACCTCTGAGTGGGGATGGTAACAATCCCAAAAGGCTTTGATAACACACAGTACAGACGAAGAACTTGGCTGAGTGCCTTGCACTGAGCAGATGCTGTTTGAAAACAGAAACAGCACCTATAAAAAGCAGTGAATTATTTTTTACTTTTATTAAAAACCCTAAGAACATTGGAATGCAATTACTAATTACATTCAAAAGGAAAAGCTTATTGTCTCTAGACTGGTCACCTCTGACAATGTCTGAAAATTTAATAACCAGGCAACTGAAAGTTTAAGTTTCCTTCTGTTTACTTGAATGAAAACACTATAAAGTCCTTTAATTCCTACACACTCTAGAGGTGTGAAAAGAACCGCTGCACACCCCTTGGAAATGATTTCACTGGAAATAATTTGTTTCTACATCTGTTTTCACATGACAGATAAAATCAGGAGGATGGATGGAGTGCAAATGACGCAGAGGAGGATGTGCAAAGTCTTGAAAACACGTGTGCTTTGTAGGTACCCGGTTCTTTAAGATCATCTTGGCTTCATGACTGATACAAGGTCTTAGGTGGGAGCAATGTTTTAAAATCTAATTTTAAAAATTCTGGGAAAAATATCACTTGTTATGGGAGCTTTGAATGTTATCAGAAGACTGACAACACTTCTTAAAAAATATCACACATTTTCAAGTTAATTTTCACACAATTCAATGCTTTCTTTTTGTCTTAAATTTATATATACATATATAAAATATAATACCTCATTTTTCATTCTACCTATCTGAAAATTTGTAACAGTTATGTGGCTGGTTGAAGTTTACCTTTGTACTACCCAGGTAAATTAATAGGGTAGAAAGGTCTCAGGGGAATATTTAATGTACTGGAAACAAACCATTTGCAAAGCACTTTAATTTTAACAACCACCGTTTTGATGTTTTAATTGCAAACAATCTATGTAACTATTCATTAGAGACTGTCCAAGCAGGTCTTTTGTTTGGCAACACTTTGTTAATAGTAACATTAACCTTATGTGTTCATTTGAAAATAGTAAACATGTGTTCCTTGGAATATTCCAGAACACACATTTTCAGCTGCTATAAAATCCTTCTCAATGAGTGTCTGAATTAATGAAATGGCACAGTCTTTCCGTTCTTTGAGAAGAAGGATCAACTATTGCAAGAATGATGAAATTTATGCCCAATCATATACCAGGGCAGCAGCTTTGTGTAAGCCTTTAAAATTGTTGTGTGACTCAGTCTCTTCCTTTGAAACAAAGCAATGATTTAATGGGGAAACAGTTAATCTCTTCTTCACTAGGAGTAACATACGAATTTTTCTTCTTTATAAGTGGAAATAAAGGAGGAGCTAGAATCCTTTACAATTCATTGGGGAAAATGTTGTCAGTCTGGGAAAAGGTGTATATTCCTTCTGCTATTTTATAAAGAACTTTATAAACAATTTCGTTATAGCTTTATCACATTGTCTTCTGTTTGCATGCTTGTTTCCTTCAATAGCCCTGTGGCCTCACCAGGGCAACCATGTTTTTGTTCATTTAATGTTTATCACAGGAATACCTTTTAAGAGACTAGACTAATCTTTGTATCTTTCACACTCACACAGTGCCTGGCATATGAACAGCAATCAATACATATTCGTTTATTGGATAACAGCAATCAATACATATTAGTTTATTGGGTAAGTAACCTATACTATTGAAAATATCTATGGGGTGTGTATCTACACTACCCAAAGCAGGAAATGGTCCATCTATGGGAGAATCATCACCTAGTATGTGCTATGGCTTTCAAAAGGTTCCATGCCTTTTGGGAAAGGCTTCCAAGTAAATTCAAAGTAGAATTATGTGCTATGGTAATTATTTTGGACTTGTAAGATAAAACATTACAAATTCATAAAGCCATGTTCTTTTCACATCTTACATTGGAGTCTGACATCTGTGTGGTTGAGGTTAATGGGGGGAAATGGCAAACTGCCAACGTTAATGAGTTTTTCGACTCTAATATGTATTTTATTTCTCTTTTGCCTTTACTTTTTGTTTAATTGAACTGTTATTTATCCAATAATCTGTCACATAAGTAGGGATTGCTAACCTGTCAGAAAGGGTTCAGCCCATGTTTCATTTCCCAAAGAATATTAAAAGCTTGGCAGGGGCAGAGGAGGGGTGGAGCAAGACGAAGGCGGGGGGCTGCAAAGAGAAGCCAGCCTCTGACTTCTCCGGGTCCCCCGGGTGCTCCTCACTGAACATCAAAATGGAAGATCAGCAGAAGGCCTTGCAGGACCCCACTCCCGGCTGGAATTAACCCATTCAAAATGCAACCAACAATCCAGCAAGCAGTGTGTTAAGGGATACCTCAGGCATGTAACATCAAAAGAGTAACATATGTGGCATTTTAGTTTCTGCTCAGAAAATGAAACCAAAAAACTGGCAATAAAGTGAGAGAATTGGAGAAAGAGTAAAACTGAAGAAAAAATCAGAGAGCAGCCAGTGCTGGTACTGTGAGCTGGGGGCTGGGACGTGGAGTAAGAGGACCACTGCATCCACGCCTTGATCTTGTCTATTCTGCATGTATCCACAGAAGCAACATGAATATACTTCATCTCTTGAGAGCCACTCTGTGTGGCTCCAGAATTTGTGCCCTTCGCTAGCATACTGTAATTTTTTTTTTTTTTGCTTGGTTTTCCATTACTGGTCCCCTTGGTAGAAGTGGCAGAAGTTTGTTTAGGGCTTCCTCCTATTTCTGGGATGAGAACAGTGACAGCAGACCTGAAACGGGGGTACGTGACCTGGCCAGTCACACATTAGGTGACGGTGGATCACAGGGTGCATGTGCTGAGGTTTCTGTCTCTTACTTCTTGTCTTGTCATCCCGGGTTGACCTCCATCCCCTCCGAGCAGTCCGGCAAAGGCTCCAGAAACAGAGTTGCTAAATGTTTCTTCTATCAACACATTTTCAGCAGTTTAGCATTCCCTCTTTGGGGCTAACTGTTCAGGCAAAAGATACCCATTGAAAAACCAACAACATGCCAAATAAACACGCCACCCATGTCAAAAGAAAATGTCATCTTTGTTGGCATTCAGTATCTTCTGAACAAATGGATGTGCACACAGAGTCTGAGTGTGTATTTTTAGACCATTCATAACACCGTGTCAGTCCTTTCTCAGTGAAAATGAGCTCAATTCTTCTGTGGCTGTAATTAATGGCTGATTAGTACTCGCACGTGTCGATGCTACATGTCATGGAAATGGCCCTGGTTTAGCATCCGTTCCCTAAGACTATTTTATTCTGTTGCAATTTTACTTCTTTCACATCACAGTGGTGCTCTGACACTAGAAAACCTGGGACTCAGGCCGAACAGACTAAGGTTTGAAATTGTATTAACAGGTTTCATTTTTCCCATGGAAAAGAAGAGTGTTGGAAGGTTTTGCATTAATAAATCAAGGCAGTAGACAGGACAGAGGGCAGGATGCACCCCACAGTTTCAGCAGCTGTTCTGGGCACCAGGTTTTTAACATAACACAAACTACAGTTCTGGCCCCACCATTGGCTTGGCACCGGGTGTTTGCCCTTGGAGAACTCTGAGAGTTATGGGGAATGAGCAATGACTGAATAATCATAGCCCAGCTATGAAGGGCTCAGGTGGAACTACGTGAAAAAGTAACATGGGGCCACAGAGTGGTCAGACTTGAACTCCACCTGAGGGATGCAGGGAAACGCTTCTCAGAATGGGGTCCCCTGGCTGGAATGAGTAGAAGTTTGTGAGGTAGACAAGGAGGAGAGGACCTTCCACCGTATTCTGATGGGTCAGGAAAAGCACACAGGCAAGGAGTACCCCCAGTCCTGTCCCAAAGTTACTTCAAGAAACCTTAGAAGAATTCTTGGAATTTTTAATATTTATGGTTGGGATTGGAAGGGAAATATCTTTCTCCTCATGAGCACTCAAGTCGGTCAGCTCTAGAAGGTGCTTTCCTAACTTTTAACATGGAGGCATTTTTACATTTTTATGCGCCATAAAACAGCATTGTGGGTGACGATGGGAAAAGTTCTTCCATCCCTGTCACACTCAGAATAAAGGGACCAAGACCACATTATAAGCAAAGGACCTGGACTTAACAAAGTGACAGGTGGGGATGATAAGAACACCAGAATGCCCACCAGATACTATTGAAATAGCGCTTCCACCCATCCCCTTGGCCTCTTCCTGGGAGCAACATTGTAGGAGGGTGAGCCACCATCCCAGTCCACCCAAGACCATTAGCTATTAGCACCAAAAATGCCAATTCTACATCCCAAGAAACCCCTCGACCTCAGGCAAACCAGGACGGTTGGGCTCTCTAGGTTTAGATCACAAACGAATGCCAGGTCTGTGTGACTAACTGATCATACAGTAGATTTTCAGGGCCAGATTCATGTGAGAGCTTTTACTCTCTTGACCTGCCATCCACTTCTGTTTGCCCTTGGAGAACTCTGTTGGGAAACTAAGGCCCAGCGAGGGGCAACGCTTTGTTCGATTGCACAGTGCTGGGCTCCAATGATGTAATGCCTGCTCCCAAAGCATTCAGAACTGCTTTATGACCTCTTTTGGTCTTCCTCAAATAATCACACATTTTAAAAACTCCCCACAGCTTCTCCCTAATGGAGCTAGCGAACGATGCCATTTTCAGATGATTCTCTGTATGGCTGATGGTATGCTGAGCACTTTAGATGCAACATTTCATGTAATCCTCATAACAATTCTAAATAACTATTATTACATTGCTAAATGCTATTATCATCCCCATACTGCAGATGAGAAAACTGAGTCTTAACGAGACCAAGTAACCTGCCAGAGGTAACAGTCAGCAAGAGAGATTTGAAACTTCGTCATGTTGTTTGACTCCAGAATCTTTATTCTTCAGCATGAGGGCACAAGACTCCTTTTCCTATTCATTTTTATCTTCCACTGTTTCATGTAAAATTACACCATCATTTAACCACAATATCTGAAAAAGCTCAGGAATGGATTTCCCATCTCCACATTTTATTCTATCTCCCATTCACTATTTCATTCATTGGAAAAGCAGCTTCAGATGAGAATCTACACTTGCTTTTCAGGTCCCAATAGGTTTGGGGCCACAGCAAACCTTCCCACTGTAAATTTGCTTCAGAAAAGCACAGATTTCATGTACGGACAGTGCTTTTGTCTTAAGCCACTGAGCCGTTGTAGGATAAATCCAATTAAATGACATTGGGGTCCCCACTCATTGAAGGAGGCCCAAAAGGGATCCAAATGCCATGCTTCTCTTAGAACTTTGCCAAGGTCATCACCTTTCAGGTTTTCTCTCATTTCCCTCATCCAGTGCTTCTACTTGTGAATCTCTTTATTTTGAAAGCCAAGTCTTCATACTTAAAAAAATTCAACTCAATTCACCAAAGTATTGATAATTTATCACCAGGTTGCAGCTACCCTGAAATCCTTCCTGTTTACTGAACATGTAAAGCTTATTTCTGCTTTCAGCCTAAGTCCTTGCCTTTCCCTTGGCCAGTAGCCTTCTTTTCTGACCCCCCTCCATCCTCATATCTGCATGGCTGGTTCCTTCTTTATCACACAGAACTCAGGTCATATATCACCTCTTGAGAGAATACTTCCTCCCTCTGATCAGCCCACCTAAAGTCTCCTCATCCTCTTTTTATTTCCTTTTGATCCAACCTTCTGAAATCATCCTTTTTGCCTACCTGTTCATTTACCTGTGGCCTAGCTTCTTCTCAAGAATGAAAGCCTTATAAAAGCAGGGGCTTTACCTGTGTCTTACGTACTGCCGTATCTGTGGCAGCTAAAAGAATGTCTGGCACCCAGAAGGCCCTCAATAAATCATGCTGACTGAAAGAAGAGATGCCTATGTGCAAAGTGCTTCTAAACGTTACTGAAGCCCTTCTGTCCTTGCATTTAAATATTTTGCACGTTTTTTGTTCTATTTTAATTTTTCCAGTGAATGTTTTCGTCATTGGTTTGGACTCTAGGACTGAAAGTCTCTGCATGTTCTCTACCAGAGAACTTGCCTGAAGGAGAGTGGACAGGAGTCAAGAAAGATCCAGGTTTGGTTCCAAGCCTCACCGCTTCCAAGCTAAACTTGAGCAAGTGACCCACAGTCTTAGAGCTTCAGTTTCCTCACCCCTCATTCCCCACGGGAATGAGGAATATCTGCTTCATGGGACCACCGTGAATAGGAAATGGGATGAGGTGCGAAAAAGCGCCTGCAGTGCAATAAGTACTTGACGTGCTCTTTATTCTGTCCTTGTATAGTTATTCAGGACATTTAACTTTGATAATTTTACCTCAGTATCTGTAAATACTGAACAATTCACTTACTAATTTGAAAACAGAGAGCTTGCAACATATGGAAGTTCAGGAAAGCCTTGGGATTCTCTATTCTTTTTCAAAAACCCAGGAGTCTCTTGGGCCAACTATCAGGAAGGGTCAGTTAGAAGTTTGGTTCCAAAGCCATGCCTGGAGGTCAGGACAATCCTGGTAGGAAATCCCAGACAGGTTATCGTAACTTCCACTATCAGACCAAAGAGGTCAGTGTGAAGGGTAAGAGAGCTAACCTCGTTTGAGCAGATGAAATGGATACAAATCTCAGAGTTGACTTTAATCTCCTGAACATGAGATTAAAACAGTTCTCTGCTGCTCTGGTCAGGCCTCTCTTGTTTCTATATCCCCTTTGCTCAGACATGCACTCTTCTTCCAGTACAAACGGGGCTCTTCTGTGGTGAGTCCGCAGGGAGGAGTCCCTAGTTACCCCTTTTCTGTTACCTTGCCCCTGTTTTTTGGTAAGAGCATTTGTGGCCTTTGTAAAAAAGGCTGTGACAAGAGGTAGTGGTGAAAACCCTAGGATCCAGAGAACAAGGCTGTACATCAGCTTCTGTCCTTAGATAGTCTACGATCCTACATGAGTCATATAACCATCCTGTGACTCAGGGTCTGCCCCAGTAACAGGGATAATATTGACTGTTCTGACCACATAGCCCATCCATTTATTATCATCCATGACTCCCTACCACCACAGTTCAGTAGCCTACTGAGTAAAGTCTCAACTCAACCTGATATTCAGGGACTTTTGTGATCAGATCCCAGCCTTTTTCTAACCCTAACTCTCCTGTGCACTGTGCCTAGACATAGTACTTTAATAAATACCAATTGAGAGAATGAATGAAAATGAGAGGATACAAGTAAGACAACTGTCGAAGAGCTATTTCAAGTAAAAAGTGTTACTTTAACAATATAGGACAGTGATTAAAGCCTTTCATATTTTAGGCCTCAGTATAGAGATATGAATACAAAAGGATGGGAAATGACAAACTCTCCGGCTATTCCACAATTCAATACTCATGCTTTGACTTAGAGCTACTTCATCCTAACTGTGCCTATTTCAAAACCCAGTTTAAATTGCATCCCACGCATTGGTCCACTCAATAAGAATGTATCGAATGCTTTCAGGCTAGGAACCAGGGGTCCTTCCCTACTTTAGGAGTTTTTCACGTATGACCCTTTGGGGCCAATGCCTGCCATTTCATATGCCTGTGGGTGAAATGCCTTCATGGCAGTCATGCTGACCTCAGCCACAGATAAGTTAGAATGACCAGAATAAAACAGACTGGGCTCTAACCCAAGCTTTGCTATTTACGTTCCATGTGATATTGGGCTGACTCGTTTTGCTCATCTTTTAGGTGGGGAATAATAACGAAGATTATGTGCTTATTTATTGAAAATATAAATTACGATCATACATATAAAAGCGTGTAGCATGGGGGTTGGAGCACATGAAGCGACTGCGCACATGTGAACATCTGCCTTATGCCGACCATATCATCATCATCCGTGACTCCCTACCACCACGTCTCAGTGGCCTGTTGAGTAAAATGCCAACTCAGCCTGATGTTAGGGCCTTTTGTGATCGGATCCCAGCCTTACCCTGGTCCCGGCCGGACCATTTCCATTTGTAGCAGAGTCTTTATCTTTGGTGAAATGGCAGCGTATCACAGCAAAGGTAACAACAAGTACGGAAAGCCAGAAAAGGTACTTGCTGCTTCCTGCTTTACAGGCACTTCCTGTTTCTTCTTTCTGGTCCCTGTGGCCTCAGCCCGCACCCGTTGCCCCCTTCTTGTGTTATTCTACCCTGGGCTGGACCTCACAGGGCTGCTCCAGTCAAGTGGTCTCTGGTTGAAAACAGAACAGATCTGAGCACCCAGACCGCAGCATCCTCTCTCCAGCTGTCTCGCCTGTGAAAGTGAGGGACTGGAGGCGTCACCCTAAGTTACCCAGCCAATCTAAACGGGAGATCATTTGTTCCTCTTCGGTGAAAACTTTACACGAGGAATAATATGAAGGAAATGAATCTTGTGTTTCACTCCTCTAGGAATGGTTCTTAGTGGAGAGTAAGAGCAAGTGAAATTTAAGTTCCATTTGACCCAAGTTCTCTTAAGATAAACACACTTCAAACGGAGGGTGATGGGAACCTCATTACTTAGAATTGGACAAATAACCTAAGGCAGTAAGATTATAACCTGGCAGCAACAATGGTTTGCTCAGCAAACTGCTTGAACCTCTACTGGGAACATTTAACACCACTTGTATTTTGAAATCAGAGGCTACATCTACAGGCAATAAAGACTGTTATCTCTCCGATTCATTGCAGTTGCACAAACACCCAGTTAATTCAGCTATAACACATCTGCCCAGAGAAATATTTGCTTTTGGAGCCTCCTGGGTATGCTTTAAATTTCTCCTAATTGCTACCCACTGAGTTCTAAGTTTAAGTGCCGTTGAGATGGACTTTAGGTCCTATTTCTATCCTGAGAAGTTCACCACTATCACACATAAAGAGCAGATTCTTAAATGACCTGGCTGCCCATGTAGCCACTATTTCCTTCCTCCAAATTGCACAGAAGCGATTCTCTCTGAATCTAAGAAGATGAGTTTTTCTCACTGCTCATTTGGCTTCTCGGTAGAGCAAACAGACGATAAATGTTTCTCAAGGATCACAAAGAGAGTAACATTCATGCTTCTTCTTTGAGAATTAGATTTCTCGACTACTCAAGCTGTAGGAAATTAAGTCTCAGGACACCTCTTTAAATTGTGAGGGTAACAAGGAGTCTTATCCCATTAAAATGCTAAGAAAATAGAGTCAGAGGAAGATAGATTTCAGAGGAGGAACAAGGAATAAAACCTAGCAGATCTAATTCTCAGAGGAGGTGCTAATTATGAAAACATCATAATGAACATAACTTAGTTATCTTGTTCCTTCCAAAACCCTAAAAATATGTGTGTGTGTGTATGTGTATGCATGTACATGTGTGTGCACGCATGTGTGTATATTCTAGATCATTTTGCTGCTCTAAGAAACAGGATAAAGTAACATAATTTAGAAGCAAAAGTCAGGACTGGGGTGGGTAAGGGAGAAAATGAGAGCCCTAACACACTGACCACAGGTTCTCCGTGTTTTCTTCTCCAAGATCTATGCTCCGCTGTGCACCACAGCACACACCTGTACTTCTCTTCCTCCCTCTCCTTCTGCTAAACTCAGGAACTCGTCGTCCTTGGAAGTACTACTGTCACAGTGCTCTGTCCTCTACATTTCCAAATTCCCCATTGCTTCCCACATCACACCCAGCAGCTTGTCTGAACTGTAACAAGTACTTCTATTGGTAAATGCAGAAGAGGCCAGGAGAAGTCAAGGAGAAATCCTCACTCACCTGATTTCATGCTAGTATTCAGATTTTGAACCATTTCTACTCCAGACGCCTAGGGAAAATTTTACTGCAAGATTGGACTCCAGACTAAATTGAAGGGTAACACATAGTAATCATGTCATAGCTAAGGAGATCGGGTGACAGTCCAGCATATAAAGAACTAACATAGCACCTTGTGAACATTTAGGCATCTTTTGATGCCAAAATACCAATTTAATTGCAAACTCTTGGAGGACAGAAAACATGTCTCACCCTTCTTTGCATCTGGGTGCCTAGCAGTTAACCTCCACTTAGAAGCCTCCCTAACCACTTGCTCATACCGAGGACGACTTAGATAGTCTTCATTACACTCACACAGTGCCATATGCTAATATCTACATGGCACACTCACCAATAGGATTGTTATTGCTGATGGACTTGTCTGAACTTGACCACGAGTTCCCTAATCACAAGGTCTATGTTCTCAGTGTCTAATACAGTCTGGTCCATAGTAAATATGTAATAAAGATTTGTTAGATGAATACATATAACAAGTGTTCAATAGTGTTTACTGAACTGAACACGATTGGATACTTAACAGTAAAAAAATATAAATACGAAGTGACACTTGGAAAAAGCTTTTTAGTTTATGACTTCTTTGCCGAGCACTGAGTATGTGTTGGTCATGTAAAATTGAGAAAATAATCTAATTTCAATTTAATCCCCCTCTTAAATCAATTTAGGAAATCAGCCTGACCTTAAGGTCCCGAGGCATGAAGTGAAGTAGCCTAAATCCAAACCCAAATCAAACTAATAAATGGATTGTAATAATAATCCCAAACAGAATTAGAATTACTAATGCCGGGAGTGCAAAGAGCTTTATAGTTCGTCTGAAAGTCAATACAAATGCTTTTTGCAGTATCCCTATCACATAGTCAACAAACCTCTACCTGAATTCTCCTCACAGCTTCATGACAGGTCATCCTTCACTTCTGAATCCATGAAGAGATCATAAATCCCTCCTCATAGTAATTGAAATGTGTATCCCTGTAATGTCCACCCTAGTATGGTCCTCCAGCAAAACAGAGAAAAATCTACTCCTGTTTTACATGACACTCTGAATATTAATGACAAACAGTCAAATTTTTCTTTTGTCTGTAAGAATAACCTTTATGTCCCAGTTCCCCACCCTCTTCAGGGATTTCAGATCATGTCCCATCATGGTCATCCTTCCCTAAACAAGCTCCCCAATCTGTATGTCTGGTTAGATTACAAAGAAGTGAGAACAGCTGGGCTGGTGATACTTTTTTGAGTGATTCTAACTAATACTGAGACATCTCCTGATTCTGCCAGGTACGTCTGTCACCACAGAATAAACAGCGATATGACTGCCAGAGACTTTCCATCATAAACTGCAACTATTTCAACCAAAGGGCAGAATCACTGGCAGTATTTACTCCAAAGCTTCCAATGTTTGGAAACATTGCAAAATCCCTTTCTGCTCTAAAGATGCTTCCGTTAGATTCTCCTGCCCAGCCAATAAGGAGGAGGCTTCCGATGGCAAAAATGGAAAGTCTGACTCCAAAGGGTCTTTCCGATGTGAGAATGACGTCAGGGTGAAGAGAATCAGGGCTGGCTGGCTGGATGAGCCTGGGAATAAGAGGGTACCTACTGCATGTTTTGTCCCATTTGCCTAGTAGTTACCTCTGCAAAAGACATGATTCATTCATTAATTCACCCTAGAATTTCTCTAATAATCCTCTATTATTGTCTAAGCTCTTTAATCAGATATAAAAAGGAGATGAGGAAGACCAAGAAGATTCAATCCCCATGCTCAAGGAATTTACAGTCTGGTAGGAAGGACACACATTAAACAAATAAGCACATAAATGCAGGATTAGAAACTATAGGAACTGTTTTGAGGGAAAACGAGTGAATGCAATAACATGGATAACAGGGCCCAAATTTAGACTGGCCTTTTAGGGAAGGTCAGCTTAGGCAAGAGACCTTAAAGGTGCGTCCTGGAGGATGGGCACAATTCCGTCAACCAGAGCAGGCAGTAATCAGCATGTGGTAACAATCTAGGGTGGGAAAGAGCTTGGTGGGAGAAGAAGGCCCGTGTGGCTTCGGAAGAGCGAGTGAAGGAGTAATGGGGTGGGATCAGGCAGAGGCTTTGTATGTTGGGTTTAGGAATTTTTAAAAAGCTATTTTTACAGCAATGGAAAGCTACTTACAGGTTTTGAGAAAGGAGGTGACATGATTGATTATCAGTACGGGATCTAGAGGCTTCCTGAGCCTTCTTCTTGTCCTATGAGTAAGCTCGGGCTAGACACGGAGTGTTTTGTGTCCAGACAATTTGTCCACCCTAACCTGTCTCGCTTCCCTGCCACAGGTGTTACCCATTTATAAAATGCCTTTTCTCTTTTGAAATTCAAGCCATTTCTTCTGCAGATGTTATCACAGTGTAAATAATCTAGCACCCGCTTTGCTACAGAAAATTTCAGGCAATGGAATTCAGGAAACTTGTGTCATGAAACACTGTCTGGCCCCAATTCCCAGGCATTCAGGCACGTTTGCTCAAAAGGATACCTGATATGTCAACACAACTCATCCCCCTAAACAAGGCAGTTCAGCTCATTAACCGAGTACTACGCCCTGGAGGTAATCTGAGTATCCTCTAAAAGGATGCGATTTGCTATGTTTCATTAATAAAGGAACATGCAATGGGGTTGCAGATTGGTATCTAGAAAAGGCTGCACAGTGGTTTTGTCTAATTGGGCAGGAGAGACACTGGTTTTTGTGCTGATCAGCATTGAGTCGACTGAAGTTTGTACACGGGAAGTCTGCTTTTCAGGAATGAAAAGCAGTTATTTCAACCAAAGAAATGAAACATCCCTATTACAAGCATATTCACTGAGGATAAATTAGAGATTGCTTGTGCCTCAAAAGCATGCCGTTAAATCAGATGCGAAGTCATCAGAATGAAAGTCATCTATGGGCAGTACCACAAAGAATAATTAGAGCATTAATAAAAATAATAAGGGTGCCACTTTTATGTTATCCCCTTTTAGCCAGAAAACACCACTGTGGTATCCATATGAGAAGAATCACTGTGCCTTTTGACAGCTAAGAAAACAAACACAGGCAGGGCTGAATGGCTCCCCTGCCGTCATGTAGCTAGTCGCTGGTAAGCTGGGTCTTTGGCTTCTGATCCGTTTTCCGTGAATGGCTCAGGCGGCCTATTTTTATGACAGCAGCACTAGCTGCCTTGTGATTCCGTTACATGCTCTCATGTAATCTCCACAATCACACTGTGAGGTTGGCACGAAGATTCCCATTTTATAAATCAGGAACAGAGGCCCAGACGTTAAATTATTTGCCCTAGGGCCTGTAGCCAGTAGGTGACTGGGCCGGGACTGAAAGCCAGGGTTGCCTGTCCCTACGGCAAATGTTCTGAACACTGTCATCACCACCCAACCCCTGGATAAGAAGGCTACCCATCTTATCCTAGAATGGACAAAAGCATTGTTTGCTCAGAGGACATTACAAAGGCAGGCAAAGCACAGAGAAACTGGAAATTGATGTGTCCAAAGTGAAAATTCTGTGTCAAACAGGCCAGGACTGGGATCAATGGGTGTGAGAAGGGATATGGTCAAATTCTGTATGTTCACAAAGGCATGGACCAATGAACACAGGCTTACCTGTGAAATTCAGAAGGGGCCTCTCATGTGTTGAACAGCCCCCCTTCCCCAATATTGTGCTTGCACAGGTCAGAGCATGAATTATTTCATTTATTTTGCACAATAGCTATGTAGTACTATTGATTTCATAGTCACTGTTCTAGAAGTTCAGGCACATTGAGTGACTGGGTGAGATCACAAAGCTAGAAAGCTCTGGAGCTGGGGTCTGTGTGTCTGTCAGAAACCAAACCTAGTCTCTGCAGGATGAAACAGTGAGTTCTGCAAGTTCTGCAGTTACCTGAGATGGCAAGAGTCAACTTAGATTCTTTACTCCAGGGCACAGAATAGGATGAAGCCATTAAAAGGGCTGGAAAAGATCTGGATAAGTCATGGTTGTTCGTACTGTAGAGGTGTCTTGGAGAGCCTGGCATGTGTTATGGAGCCCCCTGTAATCCTATAAATTAAAATCATTGATGACAGCTGTGTCCTCACATAGCTCCCCAGCCCCGCTTTGCTGTTATTGTCTCGGTATGCCGCTTGGTTCACAACTCCCACATTTCACCCCAGTCAAGGGACTCCTCCTCCAGCTGGAGATTTTTTCATGCTGCTTGGACAGAACCCACTCAGAAAGTTGACCCCAATGCTGGAGTAGTACCAAGGAATCTTAAAGTTTAGAAGGTGCTTAGATGTCATCTACCTAACCCTCACGTCTTCCAGGTAAGAGACTGAAGAAACAGGCCTAGCGTAAAGATAGACCCTTTTACTAAACAATTCACACTGTGTTGGGCATGGCGCTAGGAGCCCGACACACATGGTTCCAAACCTCACGGTGATCCCACTGGAAGATATTGTTTTCCTTGTTTTACAGATATTGGAAAACCAGTTTTAAAAGAAGTGAAAGGACTTTATCAAGGTGACATGATTTGCAGGCAGTAGAATCCAGTTTCAAACCCTCATTGCGTGAATCCAAAGCTCATGTTACTTCTCTACTCCTACTGTAGTCTCTCTTTCTGCGCTACAGGTCCCAATCACTGCTGGAGACCAATGTAAATCGGAACCACCTGGATCACTATAAAAACAGAGACTCCCAGGTTCACCCTGACATACCAAATTTCCTGTGGGCAAGGGTCATACCTTCTTTTCTGTATCTTCCATTTTATTTGCAGAGCTCACGGAAGGTGCTGAGGATGTGCATTTGTAAAAGGCTCCCTTAATGGTGTAACAGGATTGAGAACTTTGATTGAGGTCACATTCAGCCACCCTCAATCCTGGTACAGGTTCCTACGGGGAGATTTCATTTGGCAATTTCTGTAAGAACTCCTAGCGAGTCCTTTTAACTCTGTTGTCCTGCCTGTCATCCAGTTACGAAGACATGCTGTGCTCCCAATCCAGAGGAGACAAAAAGGCAAAATATCAACCCAATGGTCAATGCAGGTTTCCTGCTGCTGTGATGCAGCCCAAGGGAGGTTCATGTCCCAGTACTCTTCCTTAAAGCAGGCTCCCTTCTATTTGCACAACGAAAGCACACGCAGCACATCATTATGCTGTTATTGAAAAGGCCTTGGTGGCAAAAGTTGCTCATAATCCACTTTTATATGAGAATCTGACATTTGGGCAGCAGAAAAAAAGAAATCACTTCAAGCCAGTGACATTTCTATGGGAAAGGCCCCAGCTCCACAAAAGACCCAGGGAAAGTGGCAGTTAACCCTCTGGTGGCCTTATTGTTCCTCATTCATGACTGGGAACACTAGGACCTCCAAGAGGAGGGCTCAGAGAAAGAGGGCTGCCACCTGTTGCTAGGGATGACATCACCACCCCAGCAAGAGCAGCTTGTGTGTATGTCGTTAATCAACACTGGCTTCTCTGCGGGCCCATTCACTAAGATCTCAACTGTCAGCACTCCAGCTTCAAAATTCCAAAAGGATCTGCCAAAATGCCTGGCCTCCATCCTAAAGAAAGCTGGCCTGTATTCAAAATTACCTTGGAGCGGAGGGGTGGTGGTGATGTGGTGATATTCTCTTGTTTTATTTTTTTTGTGTTGGTTTTTTTGTTTTGTTACTGTTGTGTTTGTTTACAATCTGCTGGGGTCAAGCAGGAGAGTGGAAAGGGTAGAAGGTACTGGGGAGAAGATCAAGAAGAAGCCTACCTCATCCTATGTAAGGGGAACAGGAAAGAAGTCAGGTAGTATACTCCTGTTAACATAAGTGTTGTAGCCCACGTTCCACTCTTAGTTTTTCCTTAATGTTGAAAAATTCCTCTAAGAATTAACTGTCAGTGGTGTCACAGAATCAGATCTGCTACTGAGTGGGAATCATGGATGTTAGACATAAGCAAAATCTTAGGTATCACCCCTTCATCTTGCATATGAGGAAACTGAGTCCTAGAGATGATGAGTTTCGGCCCCAGTCCTCTATGGGCAATAGCTAGCTGCACATCACAGTTGGTTTAATCTTCTTTCTGTGCACAACACTGAACTAGAATTCCCAGCTTCCCTTGCAGCTAGCTAGATGGGGTCATGTGACTAACCTGAGGAGAAGAGATTCATGTCACTTTCAGGTTGGCCCAGGGTAAATTTCCATGCCCTGGTTTCATGCTCTTTCTACTTTGCTGGCTTACTAAAGTGACTGAAAAGGCTGGACTGTAGCTCAGCTCTCCTATCTTCCTCTCCTCAGGGCCTGGTCATGCTGCTATCTCTCACCTTAGCCAACCAATTTATGCCAGCAACCTGCCCCTTCAGGATATATTAAAAATGGCTTTCAAATTCATCCTTAATTAAGCATTATAAATAAAATCAGGATAAATCAATCAATCAAAAGTTTTCTGTTCCCTTGTCAAATTAAGATCTTTACCAATTAAATCAACAAACGCTGATATTTCCTCAGACTCCTCCCAACCTTGATGTTCCTAGTTCACTGCTTTCATAACTCAACTCTTTTTTGAGCCTCTTTTTTAGCAGCAAGTTGCCAACAGGCAATGCCATAAAATTTGCATCAAATGAGGCAGAGATGTTTCAGAATAGAGTATGTAGACCCCAAGAAAGAGTACATCTGTCAAGAAAGACTCCTTGTGGTCAACTGGCCCCAAATTCATAACCAGAGCCTAGCAGCCATTGCTGATGGAGGAATCCTACCACTGCGCTGCATTCAGAGGAAACGCACAGGCTGAGCTGCCAGCCCTCTGCACAACCAAGAAGTGAGGAAGACTTAGTTCATACTTGACTGATCTCTGGTCATTCTTTTAATTTTTACGGTTTCAGTGATTAACAACTGAGGTGGCACAGCTTGTTTTACAATTCAATCCAGGGAAGTTACAACAAACCTAGAACTCATCTCTTGGAGGTTCTTTGAGAAATGTTACCTATTGCTGTCATGTGTTCCTGCCACCTGAACCAGCCATTATAAAGGAGTTAGTTCCTGGTATTGTTTTTCCACCAACAGGCAGAGACATGCCCTGTCCAATCAAAACCGCACAGCTATACTCTCATTAGCATCTTCACCGACCGATCAGGGCTGCTCCATATGACCAATCTGAATGACTGGTTCCAACCAATTAGGACAGTGCTATTTGGAACAATCAGACTGTGCGATTTTAGATCCTTATTTGCCTGAAAATGGACCAATCAGAGGCCAGGGTAGGGACTTTCTCTATAAAAAGTAGCCTGCCCTTTATCCACGTGCAGAGTACAGTTTTGGTTTCCACTGGAGGATATGCCTCCCTTGTTTATAAACAATTCACCTGAATCAAGTTTTTCCTTTTACTGCACCCCAGATTGGGGGCTCCTATTGGCATTAGATTGGTGGCAGCAAACTTTTGCTGTCAAGTATTAAACCAAAAAATCTTGGAGCGCAACAAATTTGAAAGTAGAAGAAAGAAAGATTCAGAGCAACTGCATCTCTCCAACACAGAAAATGCCACAGTCCTGTGAGAGCACGGCTATACATATGAATGGGATGGTCCTCAAGGTGGCCTGGAGGAGAAGAGAAAAGGGGAGAACTATAACAAGTCCAAACGAGACTTACGTGAATGTGATACGTGCCCTGATACGAGCATGGAGCTGAGACCAAAAAGTGAGGAAGGCTTAGCTCGTACTCAACTGATCTCTGGTCATTATTTTGATTTTTAAGGTTTCAATGATTAGCAACTGAGGTGGTACAACTTATTTTACCATTCAGTTCAGGGTAGTTACAACAGCCCTAAAAGAACTCTCTTGGGGGCTCTTTGAGAAATATATCTATTGCTGTCATGTCTTTCTTATTTTATTTCTTCTCCTTTTTATTAATTAGAAAGAGAAACCTTGCTGTCAGTAGAACCAGATGAACATAACTACAGTTGGTACTTATTAAATTCTAAAAATCTGTTATTTTTACTGGAGTCATTCTTCCATACTTGACAACATCACGTTGTGAGATGCATCTGGTCAAGCATTTGTCTCTGGCAAGAGCACAGCAGAAATGATGCGAGGTCAGTACAGTGGGACCATGGCATTCAAACCAAATGTCAACATGCATTTGTGGGAGGTTCTTGAGGAATCTTAATTTATTTTTTAGGCAAACAGAGACTCTTCTAACCTTTCTGTCTGACAGTATTAAAATTATTTTGACTGTCAAACATAATTGGACATAAATGACCTAACAAGCTCTTGGAGGAGTTTGAGCACAAATCGGCACAGCAACTGCCACAGATGACAAATGAGACAAATATGACTCCTTGCTCAGGATTTTTCGGGTAGAAATCTCAGCCCAAACATGTGACCAAAATAAAACTGTTTCTTCTTCATTAAATCTAGTACAGCAAGCAAAGTCCAAAACAAATAACCAATCTGCCTTTGTTAGGAGAAAAAGTGGGTGCTCGGAGGATGAGAACGAAAGACTGAATAGAGAAGAGGAATTCATAAAAGTACCTACTTCAAATTTCAAATAAATAAGTAAACAATCTAATCTTTAAATAATGTATATAAGAAAGATATTTTCCTAAAGGAGCAGAAGTTAATCTAACTTTTAAAATTCTGGTACAATGACTTCACTGGTGAATTTCACCAAATATTTTAAAAAGAATTAATACCAATCATTCCAAATGCTTCCAATAAAACCAAAGATGAAGAAACATTCCCAGACTCACTTTACAAGGCCAGCATCATCTTTATGCCAAACCAGAAAAGGACACTACTAGAAAAGAAAACTACAGGCCAACGTCCCTGATGCATGTCTTACAGATGCAAAAATTCTCAATAAAATACTAGCAAACCAAATTCAGGAGCACACTGCAAAGATTTTTCATCATGATCAGGTGAAATTTATCCCTGGGATTCAAGGATGGTTTAACATATGCAAATCAATCCATGTGATACAAATTAAAACCACAATGAGATACCACCTCATGCCTGTTAGAATGGCCATAGCCAAAAAAAACAACAACAACATGAGATAACACTGGTGTGACTAGAGAAAATGGAAGTCTTGTATAGCGTTGGTGAGACTGTAAATTGGTGTAGCCACTATGAAAAATGGTATGGAATTTCCTCAAAAAATTAAAAACAGAACTGCTACATGACCCAGTAATCCCACTTCTCTGAATATATCCAAAGGCAGTGGAAATGCTCACTTGATGATGACGATGCATCTGCACCCCCATGTTCACAGCACTGTTATTTACAGTGGCCAAGACTTGGACACAGCTTAAGTGTCCACTGGTGAGTGAGTGGATATAAAAGCTGTGATACAATGGAATGTTACTCAGCCATAAAAAATGAGGAAATCCTCCAATTTTCAAGAACATGGATGAAACATGAGAGCATTAGGCTGAGTAAGTTAGAGAAAGACAAATATTACATGATCTTATATATGGAATCTAAACAAAACAAAACAAAAACAGAAACTAACACACAGAAAAAGTGATCAGCTGTGGCTACCAGAGGCAGAGGATGCCAGAAAGAGGAATTAAAGGAAGATGGTCAAAAGATACAAACTCCCAGTTATAATATAAAATAAATAGGGACACAATGTACAATAAGATGATTATAGCTAACACTGCTATACGACATACAGGAACGTTGTTAAGAGGGCTAATCCTGCCTTGACTGGTATGGCTCAGTTGGTTGGGTGTCATACTGTAAAGTGAAAGGTCATCAGTTCGATTCCCAGTTAGGGCTCATACCTGGGTTGCAGGTTCGGTCTCTGGTCTGGGCACATACCGATTGATGTTTCTCTGTCACGTCAATGTTTCTCTCACCTTCTTTTTCCCTCCCTGCTCAAAAAATCTTTTTTTAAAAAAGGAGAGCTAATCCTAAAAGTTCTCATCACAATTTTTTTTTTTCTTACTTTTCTTTACATTGCATCTATTGGTATATGAGAAGATGGATATTAGATGAACATATTGTGGTTATCATTTCTCAATATATGTAAATCAAACCATCATGCTGTACAACGTAAACTTATGCAGTGATGTATGCCAATTATTTTCAATAAAACTGAAAAAATCCTGGGATAAAAATATATATCATATTCATTATGTATTTCATATTCTATTTCATAAGCTACATTGGTAATTATTATTCTTTAAAGAGAGATAAATTATCTCTTAAAAAGTGTGTGCTTATGCTAGTAGGGTAACACATTTTTCAAGTGCAAACAATGAATTAGATGTTTTATCTCTATTAATTCATTTTACAGAAGAATAAAAAGTAAATTTAAAGGATATCTGAGACCTACTGGGCAGCTCAATTGGTTAGAGCATTGTCTTCATATGCCAGGGTTGTGGGTTCAATCCCTTGTCAGGGCATATATAACAAATCAACCAATGAATGCAAAATAAGTGGAATTGATGTCTGTCTCTCTGTCTGTCTCTCTCTCAAATCAATAAATAAAAATTTTTTAGAAAAGGAAATTTGAGAGCCTGGTTAAGAAATGGGACATCAATAATCAACTGATCACCAAGATCCTGACTGCAGTCATCTCTGATCTTCATTCATTCCAGACATTAATGAAATATCTCCTGTGTATCACGTGACAGGAGAATTAATATCAATCAAACTAAGTCACTATCTTTGAGAAGTTCACAGCTCAGCGGGAGAGGCAAATATGGGAAAATTGCTTGTTAAAATGCAAGAGATTAAAAAGGCTAAACTACTCACTTTGTGCACAATGCACTACTGGAATAAAAGAGTAGTAAACTGATCACTGTGAAGAGTGAACAAAGGAAATAATCCAGTTGGGTTTTGAGGGACAGGTTTTTAGGAGTTTGCCAGACAGGGAAAGGACATGCCATGTTGAGCATGCATGATGTATAAAACCATGGAGATATGAACAAGCATGTGCATCTGGAAACACAAGTCCAGATGTGGGGGGTGTGTGTGTTGGGATGGGGTGGGGTGGGGTGGGGTAGAGGTGTCAGGATTAAAAGAGTAACAGGTAGAGGAGGCAAAATGGTGATATTCTAAAAATATCATGGTTTATTCCTTTGGTAATGGAGAGCCAGTGGTGATTTTATAGTATCCAAGTTACTTGGGTAAGTTGAGTGTATCTGTTTTCAAACAACCAGTAGCCACACGAAGCCTGGACTGGGAAGGGAGAAGTGTAGAACCGAATTGACTGCTGTGGGACTGTCTTAAGACAGTGGACAGCAATGAGTAATAAAGAATAAACTGATTCATAAAGCAGGAGTAAGAAACTATCAGATATGATGGCTGGTTTGATATAGGAAGTGGAAGACAGGAGCACTTAAAAAAATAAGATTTTTTTTTTAAGTTTGAGTGGGTGAATGTGAAGTTTCTCAAAAAAAAAAAAAAGTGAGTTTACAGTGGTAGACCTTTTGGACATGCTGGATTCAAGCTTTTACATGAGAAATCCAGATAGAGCTGCCCAAGAGGCAGCTAGATATTTAGGTCAGAAGCTCAGGAGAGAAGGCAAGGTAGGATGGTGGCGATGTATCTGGGAGTTGGTCAGCAACTGCATTATTCCTCAAATGCAGGTCTGTTGCTCCGGCCCAGCAACACCCTTTAGCTCCTCCGCTGTCCATAGAATCAGGTGCAGACTCCTTATCTGGACTTTCAAAGACTGCTGTGAGCTAGATTCCGCCTCTCTTTTCAGCCCTATCTCCTTCAACCTGGATGCTCAAACCAAATAACCCACTGTCACTCTGTGAACAGGACCGTAGGTATGTGCTGCTGTTTCCTCAGCTTTGCATTCCTATCCTGCCCTGATTCGCTCCACTTGTTCAAATCTGACTCATTTCAGGTTTCACTCCAAATCCCATCTTGGCCTTCAGGTGTTACCGCAAAGGTACCCTCAATAATAAACAATCTCCCAGAACATGCAGTTTGCACCTCTGAGGCATGGTCTTACTTTCTCCAGCCTGGCCCATCAATGTCTCCATAAGTCACTCTCCTGCATTAGACTGGGAGTTCATCTGGAGCAGAGCCATTCCCACAGGACAAGCTAAATAAAGGGGTGCTGAAAAGAAATGGCTCCATGGGCTTCAAGCATATAACATCCTTTGCTCAGTTCCCGGGAACAGAGTCTTGCTATCACGTCAGAAGCTAAAAGCTTCAGGGCTGATCGCTTGGGCCCCAGTGGGGAATAGGGAACTCAGGATGATGTGATGAAACATGACAAATGACTTAGTGAGCTGACAAAATTGCAAAGATTAGACCTTCCTTCTATTCTGGTGTTTATCTGGCTTTTCTACTTGTCACGACCCTTCCTGCCAAGCCAGAGCACCAAGACTTCCATGTGCAGAGCACAAGAAGAGGGGAAGTGTGAATTCTTTGGTGATTGTGAGGGTTTTGTGTTTATGTACTCATTAGATTTTTAAAATGATTATTGCTACTTATATGAAAACACAAGCATCTGCGACCCTGACAATGGATATATGTAGGTTGTAATCTCTGCTGTCAGCAGTTAACATCTTTCCAGGAACTCCGTATAACTCGACCTCTAATTACAGAGGAATTACTCTAGAAAGGGATTAGGTTAATGAGGGGCGGACCTCAGAGTAGAGGTAGCCTTTTCTTCCTTGTAAACTCTCCTATCATCCAAGAGTTGGGGATGCAGAGACAAGTAGAAAGACGCTCCCTATTCCCCAGCTTCTGTTTCTGGTTTCTGCTCTTTGGAAGGCTGACACCACCCTTGTGCCTGCTCCCGATAATGGTTCTTGGCATTGGATGCCACGTTCTCACTCCACATTAGTTGACAAGACACTAGCAACCTGGACTCTGAGTGCCAACACGAATGCATATATCCTTAGCTTCTGCTCATACAATATAGCTCCTTACACTGGTCAGGCATGCCAATGTCATCCTAATAATTACAGTAACAGCAGTAATAATATTAATATAGTGGCAGAAGAAACACAGATCTTCTTGGCGACCAAAAGAGCCATTTTTCTGTATAATAATCACCCACATTCACCTTCCCCAGATGTGTAAGGCATGCATCTTACATCTGCTTGAAGATCCTCTGGCTGTCAAACAAAAAAACAAAGATTCTTTGTATTGTTCCATGTCCTAATTCCTTTCTTACAACTTCTGCCTGGACTATATAAATAGCCAGCGTTTATTTTAGGAAAAAATTAGATGCTGATTTATTGATCATTTGTAAAATGCCTCTCGCCTCTCTCCAGTTCTTTCTGAAATGTTTGCTTTTTCAATTTCTAAAGACAAATCAGTTTCCCCCACATGAATTTCTTGATGCTTCAAACAGATCAGTGGAGATGGAAACATTTATATAGTTGAGTGAACATGTGTCAACATGCTCTGAAAGAAAAAAGAAAAGAAAGACGCTAGTACATCGTAGGAGCACTGCCAACCACACACTTTAATGCCCATCCATTATGCCTTGGAATCCATGTGCGAAACTGTCTTCATGACTCTAGGGGGTCCTTGGAGGCAGGATGTGGATCTTGAAATTGAATTAATTTCAAGACTTCACCACATATGGTAACAGCATCTCCCCTCAGAGTTGTGGGGCAGTTCCGGACACCTCATGGACCATGGCCAAGGTTCAAAAGACCACACACCTTTCTGTCTGCTTCAAGTGACCACATTTTATCGAGTATATTCCATGAATATTTCTGCATACCCTTGACTCATACGGAATTATGTATTGGATGTGAATTCAGATAATCTGTGCCTGAAGAGCTTACCACATAGTCTCCCCTGCCTCCTGTCCCAACTCCGTGGGCTCCTCTTGGATTCTGAACCACTTCCAGTACCACTCAACACATTTCTTTGCCTCAATCCCACAGCTATTTCTGCTTCATTATCAGGTACTTATATAATGAAGTACCCAGATTAAAATATATATGTGTAGATAGACAGAGAAGTAGAATAATATTTTTTAAAAGATTAACTTACTAGCTCTGTTGATACTACTCTCATTGCCATTGGACCCAAATATTGAAGAATCCCGACTGTGAAGACAGCTGTTGCTGTTTGAGACATAATCTAGAAAAAGATGTGTTTTCTGTGCTTATGACTTGGAGACAATTTTAGGCAAAAGCTATGCGATGAAAGTCTTTCAGCCCATGAGGTCAGTGACAGGCTGGCTTGGTTATTTACCTTTGTCTCAAAGCCATGAAATTCAGAGCAAAGAAAAGCCTAAGCCCACAGTTTAAGACCACAGTTTAAATCACTGCACAAGAGACCCAGACTTTTCATTTCCTATTCTCCTCAGCGTAACACTGACTCACGGTAATCACCATCACTCTCCAAAAGGGACCACTGTGAGACACCACTTCATCGTGCTTAAAACAAGGTTTCCTTAGTAAGTGGGATGCAGTCTGAGTGAAACATGACTGTTCTCTGGTGTAGCGCGGTTTATAGATTTTGGACATCTCAGGGAACAGACCTCTCTGCTCTTAACCTCAAAAGGGTAATGCTGGCCTAACTAATCTCCCAGCCCCTGCTGGCCCCCGCGACCCCTGTCCCAGCCCCAGCCCCAGCCCCCATCACTGGATAAGATGTCAAAGGAAATGAAATACTCTTCTTTGTTTAGTCAGGATTCTGAATGTTAATTTTAGGAACTCATCTTTTTCACGGATTTAAAAACACCTTTACAAACCCTGTCCCCCTACCCCAACCCCTGCACAAATGTTTATGTAATTCAAACCAGCAATTCACTCTTAGGCTAGGTGCTAAAAGACTGCAATAAATACATAAGTAAATGAACAAAAAATACCAGTAGAACTCCAAAGAGTTCTTTGGGTTTTTATTACATTATTCGCATACCTATGTGGAAGTTCCTACAGTTTATCAGAACAGAAAAAAAAAAACAAACCCAAAAACTAAGCGATGCATAACAAGTCTACGGCTACACTAAGTCTTCCCTAATTTTCCTTTCATGTTTTTTCTACTTGTCACCTGGAAAGTACAACCATATTCTCAACATGTGGCTAAGTGAGAGCCCTGAGAAAAAGCTCTAAATCTTGGCTTGCGTTTTCTTCCCTAGCCCCTTTCCAGTGTTCCTCAAAGAGTTACTGTGTGAAGCGGCATATGCAGAGGGCTGGTCTCTACACGCAGGAGGTCCAGTCTGAGTTCCCTGACATGCACCTGGCAGGCTCTCCATCGTCTTTCCCGCTTGGTTACTCCCTGCAATGTGTCTTCATCACTGTCAGTCATCACTTGTCACTCACGTTTTGAAGTGTTCACGTTTGGAACAATGCCATCTTCTACCACCAGCTTCACACTTTTTTTTTTTTCTGTTATGCTCCTGACTTTACACTAGGGAGTCTGGACCTAGACAGCAGCCCTCCCTGAGATATTGTTTCTCCAGAAACCAACGTCCCTTCACTAACACTTGATTATTTTTCCTCTCAGAAGCTTCCTGAATTTTTCATCTAAAAAATCAGGATAATTAGGAGGAGTATGTGAGGAAAGTCATAAGATAATATTTGTGAGCATTCTTAGGAAGAGAAGGTAAAGCAGAATCCTCCCCTGATACTCATGGAGATGACTTTATAATGAAGAGGCAGGAAGGCAGTCTGCCCATCAACTTTCTAGTCTAATGACTGCACCCTTGTTTGTGAGTAAAACTCAATATACAACACAACTGTGTACCAATGAGGACTTGCGGTATAATTTATTACATTCCCTGAGCACTGTTGTTCAATAAGAATGAGTAGCAGGAAGAGCATGGACTTGGAGTCAGGTCCCACCTGGATTTACATCTGAGCTCTACCATGTGATATTAGGCAAGCTGGTTAACCTCTGTGAACTTTAGTATTCTGTACTGTTATAAAAGAAGGAGGGGAGGGCTAACCAGCCTTCCCTTTGTGAGGGATATGTAAGAATGCTTAAGATACTTTGGGTTTTTTCCCCCCATAAACCCCATAGTTGCATACATGGTATGAGGATTTAGTTTCTCCTATCCCCAAACAGGAGCTTTGGTTGGATAATGAGGGTTTAATGGTCTGAAAGGGAAGATGACAACACTGATGATGATGACAATGTCCAAGACAATGAGGACAATTACTTTTTAGACCCTTTACCCATCAGGCATTTACAACTCGCGTAACTAGGCTAAGCTGATGGAGCAGGCTGAGCCAGCCAGCTCTCCGAAAGAGGTTATCTATCCAGAAAATGGTGTGGTCCTTGAGGAGCTATAAGCATGTCAACTCTTAAAGAAGAACTTGAGAAAACAGGTGACATAGAAACTATGCAACGACTCAATATATTCAGACCTTCTTTTCTTAAGTCAGCACTGAGTCAACAGCCTCTGGGAAAGAGTGAGGCAAATGGCAATCGCTGGACTGGGGCTCAGCAAAACTGGAGGCATTGAGATCAGCCTAGAGGTCATTCGGCCTGGCTTCCTTCCACTGTGTCCATGACGGATGCAGAGCTACTTCTTCCCTTTTGCCCCCTGTTCCGGATTGAGACACTACCTCATCCTGATGCTCACACTGGAATGATACTTAGTCTACCCTGCGCTGCCCAATATGCTCGCCACCAACTTCACGTGGCCCCTGAGCACATGAAATGTGGCCAATGCAACTGAGGAGCTGGCTTTAAAATTTCACTTGAAGTAGTTAAATTTAAAATTAAAAATTGATACCTGATTTTGTTTCTGGAGGACTTTTAAGTATATTTGGAATAACTCAGATATGTGAATCTATTATTTCAACCATTAATTTTAGGAAATCTAAATACAACTGAATTACTTCTGATGAAAACAGAATTCAAACTGAAATGTAAAAATGCCATTAGTGTAGAATGCACATTGGGTTTTGAAGGCTTAGTATGAAAAATAATGTAAATATCTCATTAATATTTATATATTCAGTACAGATCAAACTTATGTAAGTTAAATAAAATATATTATGAAAATTAACTTTGCCTGTTTACTTTTTAAGCTTTTAATGTGGCTAGTGAAAAATTTTAAATTACATTTATGGCTCAAAGTATATTTTTATTGGACCACGCTGATCTGTACACTCCTGAAATAGAGATAAAATTTCAGATACTGTCTGATGAGTAAAAATGTGCTGGGAATATCATATCCTTTGTAATGAATTTGTCAGGTCTAACAGGGCACAGACTTTGGAGCCAACAGCTGAATCTGAATCTAGCTTCTTCTGGTTTCTGTATCATCAACCTTCTGTTGCTATCGGAGGTCTGTCTGAACCCTGATGCAATAGTCAAAAGTATTTGCTTTCCCTTTTATCTTTATGTCCTCTGCAAATTTGATAAATATGCCTTCTACCCTTTGGTTAAATGACAAAATACTGTGGGATTCATCTGAGAGGGCTTCAAAGATGTGTGAATTCCATAACACACTCCAATTCCCTGACGTCATGTGTAACAGTGAAGACATCTCCTCTCACAGTCCCGTCAGAGGGGCTCTTCTGTACTCTACACATTCACTTCACAGTCCTCACCTAAACTTGGCTATCTCAAAGTCTGGGGCTACTTCCTTTCTGTGTACCCACAGCAAAAATAATCATCAAATGCTGCCTACTGAATGTCTGCCATCGAAATTATTAGCCAACAAATATTAAATGAATATATTGACCTTTTAGTGATGATCTTTATTCAGCAAAATTTGCCCACTCTAAGTTTATTGGGAAGACTACTGGATGCACTACAGTAGATGTATTTTAGGGATGGCCAGCCACTCAGTGTAATAGGGGATCAGCTCGACCCCTATTCCGGGGGCAGGGTGGGTCTTCGGTGATGACATTGGAAAACAGGCATGCCTTGTACAAACAGATCGGAAGGATGCTTAACAATGTGACTTCCATGTGGAAGTATAAGCTCCTTTTCAACCCAACCCTTTTCTCCCCTAGGGTAAGGTCTTCTTCAGCTTAATTTTTGGTGGCAGGTTTTCTTTTGTGCTACCGCTCCTTCTGACTTCTCCACATCACCCTCAGAACAATCTGTGTTGCAGGTTTTCGAGGGAGGAAACATGTGGTAAAATGAACAGTAGAGGAAGCGGCAGAGAAATAAATGGAAAAGACAGAGCTCCAAGGGGCCAGCCTGAGTCAATCTGTTCCTGTGGTTCCATCTATAAAACAGAATCCAGGCTGGAAAAGCCTTCCATCCAAGGATGCTGTATTAATTGGCTAGTTCACCCTTAAATATCCAAAGAAGGTCATTAATGCTATTTTTTACAGAGACCATTTAAGTCATTAGCAAAATTTAGATTGCTTTGAATTAGAAAGTAAATTTCAACTTGAGAATCCATTACTAGCGTGGCAGAAAAAGCAGCACTCATTGTGGCCCAAGCCATCATAGTAGGAATTTTATGTCATTGTCTGGTGATTTGGTTGTGTCATGCCATCAAGAAGATGGGCTACATGCAATGAACAGGTGGCTTGGGTTATAAAAACAAATATGTTGAAAAACATGCATGAACGCTGGTACAAAAAATGATGTAGAAAATAAGACATCTCTATGCTGGAAGCTGATGGACCTAACAAGGTCAAAGAATCACTTTTGGGCCCCCAGGTGGCTAAACCAGCACTAGGATTTTAAAGGAACAAAGCAACTTCATCAGCAGTTAGCTATCTGTAGTCTACAGCTGAGACAAAGTGAAATTTAGCAATCAAGCTCTGCCTTCATGCTGCTGAACACTGTATTGTTTTGTTTTTATTATTAAGATGACCTGGTGATCATTTGTCACAGGGAGCAGAGCCAATGGCTGGAATCAAATGTGGGGTTAAGCGGTTCAATTCCAGGGGTTCACAAACCCAAAATTCAGAGGTCCGTGGGCCTTTGCCGGTGTGTGGGCAAAGATTTCAAACATCGCACAGCCCAGTCCCTCCTGTGTCCCCCAAAAATTCAGGATGGAATGAATTTAATGCATCTAGTAGCTTAAGATTTAGTTAGGGTAATTCACTTATCATTTATTCATTCATTCAATATGAAATGAGGACTAAATGCAAGGTGTAATTCTGGCTGGACAATATGAGGTTACAGAGCTGAATCAGATACAGAGCTACTACTCTTAAGGAGCTTCCAGTCAAACTTCCAAAATAAACCTGTAATAACTGACAAAAATAAATACATTTGCACCCAGAGCAATGCTTGGTACCTCGTGGGCACTAAAAGAATGCTGAATAACATTCTTTTACCTATTCTTCTAAGTGCAAGGCAGAGAGGTTGTAAATGCCATGTTCAAGGCAAACACTCTGAAAGGTCAGAGTCAGGAGAGGGCCCTGCCCACCAAGAAAGGCCAGGAAAGCACGTTCCCTGAGAGCCGAGCCTCAGGGACCTGGAGCAGACAGATAGAATAAGGCAGAAATGTACAGAGAAATAACAACAGTGATAACAAACATTTACAACTGCTGATTTTACGAAAAGGATTACATAACTATTATACTTTAATCCTGATGACAAACCTCATTTACAGAAGAAGAAATTAAGCAATAGGACTATGGACACAAAGTGATAGAGCCAGTCTCCCTCCTTCCCTCCCTCCCTTCCTCCCTCCCTTCCTTCCTTCCTTCCTTCCTTCCTTCCTTCCTTCCTTCCTTCCTTCCTTCCTTCCTTCCGTCCTTCCATCAGTTAGTCATTCACTCTAGGTGCTGGGGCTACAGAACTTTCCCAAAATGGTACGTTGCTGTCCTCCCAGTGGGTTGGGATTATGAAGGAAATGTATAATAAGTTTGTCTTAGATCAATTTATCTCCTGAATGCTGTAGAGGGGGCAATATCTAAAGTCCCTTAGGTAGGTGGATTTCTGCCATTACTGGCAAAGAAAGATAGTCAAAGTAATTTAAAAATACGCCACAGGAAAAGAAAGGAACAATGGCTAAAAATTGAGTGATTTAGTAATTTATAAGCAAAATTTAAAACAAAATATCAAGGGCTTAGAAGTACGCAATGTGTCAATAAGATTTATGAACAGCTTTGAAAAATGGCATAGGGGTCATTTTTCTAGAAGCATGAAGAGGCTTTGTTTTAGAGGCAGCACAAATAATCTATTCTAGTGAAAAATAACAAAGAAAAGTGGATATGTTTAAAATACATGGCAGAATTAATGTTAATTAGGCCCATACTTAGGCAGTCAGGCTGATGAGATATAATTTGTTAGGTTCACAGTAGGAAGGGATAACAAGGAATTGGACTTTCCAACGGCACTATATGGAAACACTGTACAATACGATTTAAGATTTCTTGTGAACCAGACCCCATTGTTTCTTTTTTCCCCCCATTTCCCAACAATCCAGTGCTCTTTTATTCATGCCCTTTAGAGAAGAGTTTTGACAGAACCTTTTAAAATTCACATGTTAATCTGGCAACTCATTTTGGAATGTATTATGATACCTGAATTGACAGTTCTATTTTAATACCGTGTTACATTTAATTTGATTAATATCTATTTCCACCTCCACAACACTACTTCTTTTTTAATTTTGGTATATTTTATTAATGATGCTATTACAGGTGTCCCATTTTTTCTCCTCTTTATCCCTTCTGCCCTGTACCCCAGCCCATCATCCCCCCACCTTTTAGTTCATGTCTATGGGTTATGCATATAAGTTCTTTGGCTTCTCAATTTCCTATACTATTCTTATCCTCCCCCGTCTATTTTTTTGTTTTGTTTTGTTTTGTCAGCATTTTCCCGACACCACTTTCCCAAGCTCCACCCATGCACACGTCCCGCCCAAAATCCTTGCCCCACTGGGCTTTGTCAATGGGTCTTTTATGCATGTTCCTTGATGACCCTTCCCCTTCTTTTCCCCTGTTATCCTCCTCCCTTCTCCTCTCTGGTTACTGTCAGTTTGTTTTTTATTTCAGTGTTGCTGGTTATATTTTGCTTGCCTGTTTGCTTTGTTGACTGGGTTCCAGTTATAGGTGAGATCATATGGTTTCTGTCTTTCACTGCCTGTTTTTTTCACTGAGCATAATGGAACTAGCTCCCCAGTTCCATCCATGCTGTCACGAAGGGTAGTAGCTCTTTCTTTCTTTCTGCTGCATAGTATTCCATTGTGTAAATGTACTACAGTTTTTTGATCCACTCATTTACTGTTGGGTACTTAGGTTGCTTCCAATTCTTGGCTATTGTAAATTGTGCTGCTACGAACATTGGGGTGCGTAGGTTCTTTTGAATTGGTGTTTTGGGATTCTTAGGGTGTAATACCCTAAGAATTAGGGTATAATTCCAGTGGAATTGCTGGATCAAAAGACAGTTTCACTTTTAGTTTTTTCAGGGAATTCCAAAGTTTTCCACAATGGCTGCCCCAGTCCACATTCCCACCAAAAGTGCACTAGGGTTCCCTTTGCCCCACATCCTCTCCAGCACTTGTTGTTTGTTGATTTGTTTATGATGGCCATTCTGACTGGTGTGAAGTGGTTTCTCATTGTGGTTTTAATTTGCATCTCTCTGATGGCTAGTGATGCTGAGCATCCCTTCATATGTGTCTGGACCCTGTGTATGTCCTCTTTGGAGGAGTGTCTGTTCGGGTCCCTTGCCCAGTTTTTAATTGGATTGTTTGTGTTCCTGGAGTGTAATTGGTTGAGTTCTTTATATTTTGGACATCAAACCCTTGTCCGAGGTATCATTGGCAAATATATTTTCCCATATGGTTGGTTTCCTCTTCATTTTGATGATGTTTTCTTTAGCTGTCCAGAAGCTTCTTATTTTAAAGAAGTCCCATTTGTTTCTTCTTTCCTTTATGTCCCTTGCTCTAAGGGACATATCAGTGAAAATATTACTGCATGGAATATCTGCAATTTTCCTGCCTATGTTCTCCTCTAGGACTTTGATGGTATCGTGACTTATGTTAAGTCTTTTATCCATCTTGCATTTATTTTTGTGTGTGGTGTAAGTTGGTGGTTGCATTTCTTTTTCTTTTTCTTTTTTTTTTTTTTGCATGTAGCTGTCCAGATCTCCCAACACCATTTGTTGAAGAGATTATTTTTACTCCATTTTATGCTTCTGCCCCCTTTGTCAAATATTAATTGACCACAGAGACAAGGGTTTATTTTTTAGCTCTCTGTTCTGTTCCATTGATCTATGTGTCTGTCCTTATGCCAGTAGCAGACTGTTTTGATTACAGTGGTCTTATAATATAATTTGGTATCAGGTATTGTGATCCCTCTTACTTTCTCAAAATTGCTGTGGCTATTTGGGGTCATTTATGGTTCCATATAAATTTTTGAAATGTTTGTTCTATATCTGTGAAATATGTCAATGGTGTTTTAATAGGGATTGTATTGAATCTATAAATTGCTTTGGGTAGTATGGACATTTTGATGATGTTAATTCTTCCAATCCATGAACATGGCTTCCATTTATTTGTATCTTCCTTAATTCCTTTCTTCAGTGTTGTGTAGTTTTCTGAGTATAGGTCTTTTCCTTCGTTGGTAAAGTTTATTCCTAGGTACTTTATTTTTCTTCTTGCTATAGCAAATGGGATTTTTTCCCTGATTTCTGATTCTGATATTTCATTATTGGTGTATAAAGATGCCTTTGATTTATGAATATTGACTTCGTATCCTGTTATTTTGCCAAATTCACTTATTAGGTTGGGTAGTTTTTTGGTGGAGTCTATAGGGTTTTCTACGTACACTATCACATCATCTGCAAACAATGGCAGTTTTACTTCCTCTTTTCCAATTTGGATGCCTTTTATTCCTTTTTCTTGTCTGATGGCAGAGGCTAGGACTTCCAATACTATGTTGAACAGAAGTGGTGAAGGCGGACATCTTTGTCTTGTTCCCAATCTTAATGGGAAAGCTTTTAGTTTTTGCCTATTCAGTATAATGTTGGATGTAGGTTTCTTGATGTACCTTTATTATGCTGAGGTATGCCCCTATTTTCCCACTGTGCTGAGTGTTTTTATCATAAATGGGTGGTGTACCTTATCAAATGCTTTTTCTGCTTCTATTGATATGATCAGGTGATTTTTGTCTATCCTTTTGTTTATATGATGTATTATGTTTATTGATTTGCGAATATTGTATCATCCTTGAGTCCCTGGGATGAATCCCACTTGATCATGGTGGATGATTGTTTTAATGTATTGTTGGATGCAGTTTGCCAATATTTTGTTGAGAATGTTAGTGTTTATGTTTATCAGGTATATTGGCCTGTAGTTCTCTTTGTTGTGTCTTTATCTGGTTTTGGGATTAGGATGATGCTGGCCTCATAAAAAAGAGTTTGGCATCTTCCCTCTTCTTGCAGTTTTTGGAATAGTCTGAGGAGGACAAGGGTTAGCTCTTCCTTAAATGTTTTGTAAAATTCTCCTGTGAAATGGTCTGGTCCAGGGCTTTTGTGTGCCTGGAGTTTTTTGATTACTGCTTTGACTTCACCAGCTGTTATCAGTCTGTTCAGGCTTTCTGCTTCTTCATTCAGTTTTGGAAGATTATATTTTTCCAGAAATTTGTCCATTTCACCCAGGTTTTCAAATTTCTGGGCATATAGTTGTTTGTAGTAATTTCTTACAATCCTTTGTATTTCTGTGGTATCAGTTGTAATTTCTCCTCTTTTGTTTCTGATTTTATTTACTTGCATCCTCCCCCCTTTTTCTTGATGAGTGTGCTTAAAAGCTTGTTGATTTTGTTTATCTTTTCAAAGAACCAGCTCCTGGATTTATCGATCCTTTGAATTGTTCTTTTAGTCTCTATGTCATTCAGTTCTGCTCTGATCTTGATTATTTCCTTCCTTTTATTCACTCTGGGCTTTGTTTGTTGTTGTTTCTCCAGTTCTTGTAGATGTTGTGTTAGTTAGGTTGTTTATTTGCAATGTTTCTATCTTTTTTAGATAGGCCTATGAACTTTCCTCTCAGGACTACCTTCGCTGTGTCCCATAGGTTTTGAACTGTTTTCTGTTCATTTTCATTTGTTTCCAGAAACTTTTTGATTTCTTCATTGATCTCATTATTGACCCATTCATTGTGTAATAGCATGCTATTCAGTCTCCATGAGTTTGAATGTTTTTGAGTTTTTTCCTTCAGGTAGGTCTCTAGATTTAAGCCCCTGGTGGTCTGAGAAAATGCTTGATATAAATTCAATTTTCTTAAATTCACTGGGGCTTGTTTTGTGTCCTATCATGTGGTTATGGGCCCTCTGTATGTCCTCCTTGAAGAAGTTCCCTTGCCCATCTTTTAATTGGATTGTTGGTCTTCCTGGTGTTGAGTCATATGAGTTTTTATGTATTTTGGAGATCAATGATACCTTGTCCAAGGTATCATTGGCAAATACGTTTTCCCATACAGTTTGTTCCCTCTTAATTTGGCTGAATTTTTTTTAGCTGTGCAAAAGCTTTTTAATTTGATGTAGTCTCATTTGTTTGTTCTTTCTTTTATATCCCTTGCCCTAAGAGATATATTGGTAAAGATATTGCTGCGTGGAACATCTGACATTTTTGTTTGTTGTTCTTGTTTGTTCATTTGTTGCTTTCGCACATATGAGTTTTATTTCCACATATGAGTGAAATCACATGGTTCTTGACTTTTTGAGTCTGACTTATTTCACTTATATACGCACACCTTTGACAAGCAGAGAAGGGGGTTTTGAACACCATGTGAGCCCAAATGCAGGACCCACGCAAAGGAAGTAGGGCAGAAGGCAGGGCCAGAAAAGGTGGTAGCGCTTCAAGAAGCATCTTCTCAACTTCTCTGTTAAGTGGAAGTTGCAAAATTGTTACGCCAACACACACAGGATGCATGTAATTTCCCAAATGAACACTTTGAGATCCTTTTTTTTTTCTTATCTGTTTCTGAGGAGCAATTAATGTGAAGGGAAACATTCACGGGAAGAAGATGGGTTCTTAGAGAACTGGGAGAGAATAGGAGAAGCATGGCATTTGGAGGTTCTTTGTCCCAGGTAAGCTACTGGTTTCTGAGTTTTAACCAAAGCCTTATGTGTGGCTTGAAGGAACACAAGACCAGCTTTATTGGAAAATGTGCTCCAGAATTTTGCCTAAGTTTCTCTCTTCAAGCGGTTTAGTAAATTCTTTTTTTTCTTTTTTCTTTTTTTGGTATATTTTATTCAGTATGCTATTACATTTTCCCCCCTATATCCCTTCCGCCCTACACCCCATTTCACCATCCCCACATCTTGAAAGGAAAATCGGTTTGATGTCCTTAAATGCACAGTAAAATTAAGTATTTAAAAAATTATGTTAATTTGAGTGTCTGACCTCTTTAACTAGGTAAGCAAATGTCTGTATGTGGTTTATGGCTTTGATGAGAACCAAGCTCCTTTTGGGCGGGACCAGAACAGAGGAGGCAGTGCCTTGCTGTGAAGCTAAAGGAGAGTATGGAAGCACAGGCCTTGGGAGAAGGCTTTGGAGCCAGGCTGCCCTAATGGCACCTCCCTTGCAGCACTGCTGGGATAGTTACCATGAGTTGGTGTGTTCAATAATGTCAGCTCTCATTGGGAGCTGGACGTACTGAGGGCGAGCCCCTTACTCTCAAAGTGTGTACAGTCCAGACAGGAAGACAATTGAGATGAATATATTATGCCAATTATCAACTCAGTTTTCATTTCTCTAAACTAAAGCATCCCCTAGAAGTCAGATACAATGTTCAAATTCTCAGCAATTCAGGAATCGCCTAGGCAGAACTTGCCAAGGATGGCTTTGGCATTGCCTAAGGGGTATAAGCACTGATCTGCTGGATATTCACTCCCCACACGGTCCAGAAGAGGCAAATAGAATAGGGGAAGAAAACAAACCAACCAGGAAACCTGCATGTGCGCACTGAGCTACCTAGTCTTTTGGCAGAGGTAGCTCACTCATCATCGGCTTCATGTCAAAGTATTAATGTGCGCCTCTTGATGCCAACCGGTCGAGGTAGAACTCTAGAGAGGGAGGCATGTGGTTTTACTCTGAGAATTCAGAAAGTAGTGTCTTAATTCCTTTAGGGACAAAGAGTTCCCCCACTGATGCTCCAGTCTCAAGCAATATACAGCCCCAGAAGGGATTGTAAGAGGAACAGGCCTGTTCCCGCTCCATCCTGCACAGGTCCCACACCACCAGCGCATATTCCACCTGCCGTCTGTCTCTGAAGCTGGGGGCACTGCCTCGGCCCAGCAGTCTGCTCAGCTCCTCTGGCTTCACAGGTCCAGGTTACCTGTGCCCGTCTGCCTCTCTCCACTAGACCACAGACTGCTTGAGTGAGGTCGAGACCTGCTCGGGTGTTTCTCCTCACAGTATCTAGCATGGCACACCCTTCTGTGAACAACAGCCATTTAATAACCAATAAATGGTCATTGGTAAATACGGTAACAAGGCTATAGGAGATGAGCAGGGCTGCCAGCCCCACTTTGCTTGTTAAGTGTATCCTGTAAGCAAAAGGAGGCCAGTACCTTTTCCCAACTGAAGCCAACATCATGATCTGGGTAGGATTACTGACGAGATGAAGGTGCCTAGTATACCTAGCTAATCAGGTATTGCTCACTGAGTGGTTACATGTTCTTCCAGCTAAGCTAAGGTCTATGCATGAAATATCATTGAATCCTCTCAGTAACCCTTTAAAGCAATTATTTTCATAGTAACCTCATTTCACACCCGAGGAAGCTGAGACTTAGAATAAGTAATGCTCATCAGAGCTGGCAAGGGATGGATCTGTGCTCAGTCCTAGGGTCAATGGTGCCAGGTACCAGCCCATAAGAACCAATTGGGCTCTCATCTTTTCCTAACTCTGAGCTTAGTGATTTCATTTTGTGAGCTTGAACTTGGCCATGGTGGGGATATTTACACCATGAAAATCAGCAAGTACTACAAATCAAGGCTGTGTGTGTGTGTGTGTGTGTGTTTGTGAGTGTGTGCCAGTTCTTACCAACACGTCTGCTGCCTATGGCTGTCTGATCCTAAAGCCTCTGTGCTAATGAACCGTTACTCCATATATAATCAATTAATAATAGTACATGGCCTTGGTAATAGCTGCATGTGGAAATGAGAAGGGCAATGTGTAATGATGAGTGCAAAAAGAAGGACAAAGGTATGTAAGGAGGTTAGAAAAAGAAAAGAAAAAACACTGAGCATTAAATTTGTCATACAGTCCCCAGCTCACAGCAAACACTATATCCAGAAGACTCAAGCTACCAGAAAGTTATTTCCTTGTAAAGCAGAAGGAAAGGTTCATTAGTTTCCACCACAGACTGGAACAAATATCTCTCAGGATCATCTAGTGCCCCTTCTCTGATTCCTAGCAGCCTTCTGATACCTGGGAGAAAGAGCAGACACCAGCACTATGCTCATTAGGAAAGTGTACTCTCAGTTGTAAGGACAGAAAATGACATTGCTGTCAGCTCTTCATGGACCTTGTCTGATAGTTCTCTAACGTTTGATTCCTCCTAGGAGGACTAATGAAGCTAATCTTCTCTATGCCCCCACACACAAAGAATCCAGCAGTCTCCTTGGAAGGGCTGGACTTCCTCTTCATTTACTTGCTTCAGAAACAAAGTGAAAAGGGAGGGGGAAAAAAGAAAAGAAAGGGAACTGGAGGACATATACACTATGGTACAAAGCAGGTGTTCAGTAAATGCTTGCTGAATGAATGACAAAAGATAGTGAAGAATGGAGAACTCTTATCTGAGATCAATTTGATCTCTAGCCATCTTCTCTCCAGGTCTCTGACATCAGAACTCATCTAAGACAGACCAACCTGGCTTCGTTGGGACACAAGGCCCCTTTTCCTTTATTTGCTATCCTTTGCATTACGTGGCCCTCTGTAGCCCTCGAGAAGAGGGTCTGAATAACACAGCACTTAGCCAAGATGTCAGTGTCTGCTCTGTAGCTTTGGAAGGGGCCTTTCCAAAACCCGGGTAACAGATGTCCGGAACTGGGGCCTGCTGGCAATAAGACAGGGAGATAAGTCCTCAACAATGGATTAAAAAAAAAGAAAATGAAGAAAGAAACTAGCCAATTTTAGGAGAGTTCTAGAGCTCTGCACTGAACTCAGCTCATGCCTCATTCAGGCTAGTCTTACAAAGGATGGCAGGGAGACATTTGCAGACAAAGCATGAGCAATTTTTTAAGTCATAAAGCCTCAGACAGGCATCAAAAGCTGAGTTTTATGGTACTCTCTAGAGTCCTGCTCGCTATAAAACACTATCCTAAGGTATTTATAGCCTTGGACTTCCATTTTAAGATTCATAACTCCACACAAGTTAATGGAAATCAATAGATCCAGTGATCCCATATTCTTTATAATTAGTGAGAAATGCTGGTCTTCATCACAATCCAGGGTGAGACCTGTTTCATCATGTGCCCAGACACTTTTCCACACACTAGATTTGAAAGACAAATATCACCATTTATGCCTCACTGGGCAGGTACATGAAACTGAATTATAAAGACAAATAGACATGGAATGACTCAGAACAGGGCTGAGGAGAAAAGGGATGGGAAGCAGAAGGAAAGGAGGGTCACCGCTCAGTTCTGGAGGAAATTATCCAGAGGTGCTTGCAGCACCCTTGCAGGATCCCTAGTATTGACAGCTTCAGACTGTGCAGTGGCCAGAGGCCTTATTTCAACGTGTATCTTCATGCCTGTTATGAGTCCCTGGTAGAAAGTATGGGCTTTACAATTGTTTGTTGGATCCTGGTATTGGGACACAGTTCTGTAGACGGTCCACACTTTGGGCTCAGGTTCCGCAGGAAGCAGGCTGAGACAAAGATCAGCGTGTGGGAGATTTGCTGGGGAGATCCTGGGATCAACAGTGGGGGGCCTGGGGCAGCGGTAGGATTAGGCACATGGAGGGAGTGAAATGCAACACAGGCCTCAGCTGATCCAGGGAGAACTCTGGCGCTAGGCTGGCTGTGCCTAGCTGTTCTACTTTGAGAAAGGCAGGCCTTTGTGTACCCCAGGTGTGGATTGTCCCTGGGGAGGACGAGATGGCTCTCTTCAGTTGGCTATGCCCAGAGATGGACTCAACTCAGAGTCATCAGCGGCCCGCACTGCCCGAAGCAGCAGGATGGTATCTCCACCCCGAAGGGGTCAGACAGCGTGCGCAGCATCTGCTTCAGGCCATCGTTAAGAGCAGTTTGAGGCGCTGCCCATGGCCAAAGCTATTAGAGGCCCTCGTCTGGTTTTTGGTGGTATCTGACTACACTGTAATTATCCTTCAAGTAACTGTCTTCATATATCTTCTGTGCATTAAGTCTCATTCCTCCAAACTAAAATATAGCAACTTGATTCAGCTGCTATGTATGCTGCAATCCAGAGAGAACTTCACTGTGTTCCCTACCCCATCCATCACCACACTCGCCAGAACAGATGATGACAGACCAAGTGATCAAAATGAAGATACAAACACTTTCTCTACCTCCAATGTCCCTTGCCTCCCATGTCTCCCCAGGTAAATTTCTACTGAAATCTCCATTCAGGTCACTCTGTCCCAAGGGGGTGAACACAACCTCCTGAAATCCCGGTTACCAGTGAAATAAGATGAGGCGTACTTTTCACAGGGGAAATGAATGCATGTCATGGGAAACAAGCACATTATCATTTCATTTAGTCATTTCCTGTTTCTGTACATTTAACATTTATAAACCCTGGTCATACAGAGCAATTTATTTCCCCCATCAAACATGAGACAAATGTCTACTATTTCCTGTGTCCCTAGTTCAGAAAGCCAGAGGAATTAAGATCCAGAAATACGATAGGTGAAATACAGCTTACTTGATAGGCTGCTGGTTGCTAATAAACTAAAGCGTTGTCTCCCCAACTCTATTATGAGCTGGAAGTACAAAATGTATTTTACCGGTCCTGACACTTCCCAGGCCCTAGCAGAGCTTGCGGTTCACGTTGAGCCCTCAGTGATGATGAACTGAAAAATGTTATAAGAATTCTGACCTACTTTCTTAATAAAGAAACAAGATAGAAAGAATATTCATAAGAAATTCAAGTCCTTGAGAAATGTACATGTGGTATCAGTTTGATATACTTTGTCATACTGATGTCAAACATTCCCAGTTTTACAATTAAGACAGGCTCTTTATCTCGGCATTCAAGGGTTCCAGCAGCGGATCGCAGCTCGCCTTGCTCACCTTATTTCTAGCAATGATCTCATTTGAAGTCCATTCCACATATTTGCTCTTGTTCTTAACCTTCTCCTGTTCAGGAATCCTAAGTTACACTTTATATTCTTCTTAAATAAGGACTTACGTTATTTGTTCATAATTATTCAAATACCTTTTTTTAACTCTAAGGATTAGCACGATCAGTATATTTTTGCTTAAATTATTTGGTGGAACGTTTTTGAGGTAGATTAAAGAAAAAAACTTCATACAATAAATGAGCAAAACATAAAGAAAATTAAGATGTTAAAATATCAAAGAAAAGGAGATGCTGCAAAAACTCTAAATGGAAGGCTCAACATAATTGCCTGAGTCTCAGTTCGGGTCTGAGCCTCCCAGAAGCCAATGGATAAAGAAAACGGGAACTGTCCTAGCTCTTATCAGAAAGAAGGAAGCAGAGCAGGCTTCACAAAGCCTATTCTAGGCTTGATTTGGAAAGATGACTCTCAGCGAGGGAGTCTATGAGGAGAAATGCAACCAGCATTTCACAGAAAATGCAGTTGGAAATTCTATTTGTTGATTCCTACACCCCCCTTTCAAAAATGGTGATGGTCATGTCCTTTTATCTCTAATTTGTTGCAAACTAACAGCTACTTGATGAAGAGGTGTCAATGTTGACCAGCCCTGGCTCTCCACCCACAGTTAAGCAGAAAGTTCTGTCTTTGGGAATACATTCCTCCATTATCTTCAGGCTTGTTTGTTTTAATTTTAATATCAAGATTAAAGTTAGTATTATACTTAGGGTTAAGGTCAGAAATAAGTTAACTTTAGAATAGTGTTAAAGTTAAACATAGAGTTAGGGTAGGGTTACCGTTAGAGTTGAGTTCAGCATTTGGTATTTAAACCTCATCCTTCCTTGCAGACTCTGCTGGAAACTCATGCGTGGCCTCCACAAAGCCTTCCTTCATCACGCTGAGCATCTTACTCTGCATTCACATGACTGTTACACATGTGGAACTTAGCATTCTTGTCTAAATATTGCTTTAAGGTTGTTCAGTGAGCGTGCCTTTCCCTTCCTTCAATTACATGGTGTGGTAGATTCAAGATGGCTGCAATTATTTTTGCTACTTCTCCCATTAAGAGGAAGAAGCTAATTACCCTCCCATTGAATAGGGACTTGCCTTAGTGGCTTGCTTAAACAGTAAATTATGGTAAAGTGATATTATGCCTATTCTAGGCCTATCCTCTCAGACAACTGGCAACTTCTGTCTTGCCCTCTTGGAACACAATGTGGCCATGATGTGGGAAGCCTACATCACATGGAAAAGCCACATAGGTGCTCCGATCAAAAGTGACAGTTTAGCCCATCCTCCCATACATCCCCATAAAGGGCTAGGCATGTGGTGAAGCTGCCTTGGACCCTTTATACCAGTTCACCTGCCAGCTGAGCACCACGAAGTGACCATCAACACCAAGCAGAACAAAAGAATCCCCAGTTGAGTCCTGCCCAAATTCCTGGAAAACAAAGTCTTGAGATCTAATGAAATGTTAGTTGTTCTAAGCCACTTAATTTTGAGGGTGGTTTATTACGTGAGCATTAGTAGCAAATCAAAAGCATCCTGAGGCTGAAATGATGTAATCTACTTCACTCATTCATTCATTCATTCACTTCAGCAAATAACCATGGAGCAGCCACCACATACTAGGAACTCTTGTAGAACTTGGAGATACCATAAAATGTATTGACTGCGGGAGCGGGGGTGGGATGGGCGGAGGAGGGTAAAGGGGAAAAAAATTGAGACAACTGTAATAGAATAACAATAAAAAATGATTTAAAAAATGAGTAAGGCAAAAGCTCTGCCCTTTTTAAGCTGACGTTTTAATGGCAGTCAGGCAATGAACACAAAAACAAATAATGTTACTTTTGTAATATCCAAATTACCAGACACAGTGTTAAGTACAAAAAGTGGCTAATCAGTGCTGCACTCTTGTGCACTTACAACACAGCTAAGTATGTCATTCTCAATTTCACCCAGAAAACCTTAACCGAATCCAAGTATTTGAAAGAGTAAACTACTAACAAGACAAGTCGGATAAGCCAGAGAAGTTCATAAACAACATGTTTTTGCAACAATGGCTATAATGAAAGGATGTTTACCTATGTTCTCTGAAGCAGTGTGTTTTTAGCCTCTGGAGTCCTAAAACTTCTCTTAGGAAAAAGGGGGTTATACTTCCAGATTTTCAGAAATGTGGGTTATTACCTAACTAGGGTACAATGTAATGCTCCATAAAATGTCAACATCAAAACAATATAGAAAAAATAATTACAGACAGAGTTAGTGTTGTAAGCTGATAAGGACCAGATGGTCTTTTGTATTTATGGTTTTCCTTATGCATACAAATGCTTTGGAGATCTAATTAGCCTTCTACAAAACTCAAACTGGGTAATTACTATCATTATCCCCTTTTCAAATAAATCTGAAGTCCAAACTGCAATTATGTTTTTTATTTTACATTTGGTATTCGCACATTTTAAGAATTGTTCTTTGCCATCTACTCAGAAAACTTCTTAACGTGGACTGAAGTAAATAAAGTGCAGGGGGATTATAAAAAACAGTTTAAAAAAAGTGGATCATTCTGTTAGGCGAAAGTGCTGACAGCCAGAGAAGCACTTTCTCGACGACAGTCCTGTTTCTGTCACATTTTCACTCCAATCAAGAATACAGTCCCTGTTCTCTGGGATTTTCTATTTCCACTTATGCTTTGCACAGCAAAAGGGAAGAATTTCTACATGGAGACATAACCAGTCACGCGTGTTAGAGAAAGGATTCTCCGTGAGATGCAATGTGGCAGCCATTTCAATTAACTTCTGACTCTGCTCCCAGAGTGTAATACCTGGGCTGGCGGTGAGCTATGGGAACGCAGCAGGACACATAACAAGGCTGGTATGTCATCTTTATTGGAGTTTTGGCCTCAGGACAGTCAAGTCACATGGTAGCAGCATCTCTGTACTGGGAGGCGAAGGAGATGTAATCATGTGTGCTTAGTGACTCATAATAGAGAATTCATCAAAATCCGTCTTCACTGAGAAGTATGAGGTGAGGGGCGTCAGGAGGCAATCATTTTATTTCAGGCGCAAGGCCAGGGTTTAGAGGTTACCAGGGGATCCGTGGGTCTTCCTTGACAGGAAAAAACATGGACAGTGACAGGTATCGGGAACTATCTCTTCCGCAACAGCTCCCAGTGAGGAAGGTCAAGAATATTCAGAATGTCTGGCCCATATCTCAAAATTTAGTATCATGACTATGGGTCCAGAGGGCAAAATCTGAAAATAGTTGACAGGGGGAAAAATGTAGATGATGAACTGAAAGTGAGGTAGGTGCTTGGCAGGGGAGGCGTTTGTGCCGAAGAGGGATGCCATATGTCAACGCAGCTTCAGAGGTGACGCCCCCACCCCCCGCCACTCACATCCTGCCTGCCTGACTGAAGGACGGCTCTGGGACTGCCACCTTGGTCCTGCACCCTGGAGACCGCCCTGGGCTGCCCTTGCAGGCAGCCACTCAGGCGCCCAGGCATCAACAAGGAGCGCTGCAAAGTCAATACCTCTCAATGCTGAGATGATGGCAGCAGCCTCACAGCTCACTGAAAAGTATCTTGAAGGCATGCATTCATTCTTCCATTCATTCAGCAAACATCTACTAAGTATCTATTTAGTGCTGTGCACTCTGCGAGGCAATTTATGCAAGTTCAGGTGTCAATAAAACATTGGCTTTACAAATAAGATAGGTTCCCATCATAAAAGGTGTTAGAGACTCAGCCCAGCACTGTGCCAGAGAGGGTGTAGAGCAATACCGATGGCCTGAGGGTGTGGGCACAAGCAGTGAGGTCGTCTTTGTGTCTCGGGCTTCTGGGCCAGCCTGGTGTGTTCACAGCCATGATCATGGTTGAGGATTTGTAATGCAAGAGACTGTCTATCTGTGAGTTCATGCATCTCCTTGTGTTAGCACCTTAACATTTGTACAACTATTTTTACAATGTATCTTCTCTTGTCATCCTTATCCTTCTTGTTGGGAGCCTGATATGACAGGTGGTGTTATTCTAATTTTACCAATGCACTAGACAGAACAGAGGTATTAAGGGACTTGCCCAAAGCTATAAAGCAAGTATGAAGCTGAGCAGGTCCCCCACTCAGGTCTTCTCACTGCAAATTCAAGACTTTCCAGACACTGCGCTGTCTGATGGGGACTTCTGTTGAACCTTCTGAACAGAGGTTTGGGTGCTAGGGCACCTCACTGCATCTGGGCAGTCTGAGCAGAGTGTTTGGAGGACTTAGGTTACTTAATATCTCAAATGCTCCTCTTCCTTCCGAGGTTGCAGGTCTAGAGGCCCAGAGGAATTTGAATCAGGACAGGACCAAGGCATCTGCATTAATTAACCTGCAACCAATGTAGTAGAAAGCAAAAATTTTCCATTGGCAAGGAAAGGAACAAATCTCAGCCCAGCCCGGAGCTTTATCAAGTAACTTAACTCCTTTGCGACTTGGCTTCCTTACAAGTATGAGGAGCCAGTGGGTATGCAGCAACTGAAAGTAACTCTTAGCATCCTGAGGCTGACATCATGTATTCTACCCCATTCATTCATTCATAGCACCTCTCAGGGTCACTATGAGGATGGGGTGAGATGATGTGGCTAATACACAGGTGCAAATCCTGGCACCGAGTAAGGGTCAGCTCTGCTCCTCTCTCCATCAGACTCCCCTGTGGGTTTTGTTCTACTCTGTAAAGGGGAGGAGAGTGTTCTTAAGAGTTTCCACCATGGGGATGCCCCAGAACTGCAGGCATCTAGAGCAACCCTAGTTGTAACTAAATGTCAAGGAAGAAATCTGAGGGAAGGGCGAGGCATGACATAGTCTGCTGTACCCCAAGGAGTGAGGTGGGGGGAAGCTGTGACCAGTGCTATCCTGAATGCTCAGCAAATCCTTCAAAAGGCAGCAGTGCTTCACTGTGTGTCCTTGTCTAAGAATGTGAGTTAAAGGGGAAAATAATAACACTTATGTCTGCAATATCATACGCTTTTCTTGCTGATTTAAATATAGTCTCCATTCTCTGGGTGGGATGAAATCCAAATAGCCTTCTAACATTCACTTAGAATAGTTGATTTCCTGCCAGTCAAATGGTTGCGTGGGCTCTGGACAGTAATTGAGATGACAATCCAGCTGTGTACCGGGAGTTAAAATATCACATCGTATCAGGTTTGGGTCATGATGGAGATTCGCCCTGTTGACTTGCTGGGCTCTGCTGATGACAATCAAAGAGGCAGGCTGGCCATTCTCCTGTATGAGGGCATCTTTGAGTCATGGCACTCAGGAACCCAAAGGTAATCATGGAGCAGGATGAAGATGGGTAAGAGCATGAGGACTAAGGCCAAGGCAGGCCTGCCAGGAACTCTTCCTCTACCTGCATCCGAGGCCGTCTTGGGTCAGCCCTTGGGTTTCACGAAGGCAAATCACAAAGGAAGATGCACAGGCCCCTGTTCCTGATACACGCGTCTCATGACTTACCACACCTGCTCCGAGCCAGGGGGACGGACAGGTGGTCCAGGTGGACCAGTGCCTTTCATAAGACCTCAGTCTTTCTCAGAAGACTCCTACAGTGTGCTCTGCAATCTCCTTCAACCCGTGTTTGATAGAGCTCGGCATCTTACTGGTATTCAGTGTGTTGAAATAATTTTCCAGTTAACCTAACAGCTATTATTTTTGTTTGTGTTTTAGTTATAGTAATGAACTTCACTTCTAAATGTAACATAAATAATAGAGTTATGGAATGGTTATAACAGGTATGCAGAAGGGAGGTAATATGCATGGAGTGGGTTGAACGGTGGCTCCCCAACAGACAGGTTCATATCTAACCCTCAGAACTTGTCCATGTGACCTTATTTGGGAAAAAGGATCTTTGCAGACATAATTAATTTAAGAACCTTGAGATGTAATAGATCATCCTGGATTATCTGGGTGGAGCTTACACCCAGTAACAATTGTCCTCATAGGAAAGGCAGAGGGAGATCTGAAACACAGAGGGGAGACCATGTGAAGAAGGAGGCAGACACTGGAGTTATGCAGCCACAAGCTACAGCGTGCCTGGAGCCATCAGAAACTGAGGAAGCAAGGAAGGGTTCTCCCTTAGAACCTTCGGAGAGCACGGCCCTGCCATGCTCGGGTTTTGAACTTCCGGCCTGTTGTAAAAGTGAGAGAATAAATTTCTGATATTTTTAAGCCATCAAGTTTGTTGTAATTTGTTACATCAGCCCTTGGAAGCTAATATTGCATATTTATAACATGTATATATGTTTAACATGTATCTGGATCTTTGCCTATCATCTATCCATCCATCCATCTGACCATCCATTCAGTGTGTGTATATGATACGGTGAAAGTGTTGTTTTATCACAGGGATAAATTCATCATCCCTGATTGCATGATGGGACACAAAACAAAAGAGGCTATAGCCCATTGGTCAACCACATTCAACAACTGTAGCTTACGTGGGGGAAATAAATAATGCCACTGGGGCTCATAAATGGTAACTGAGTAGACAGAAAACAATACAAGGCTATCTTTTTTTTAGAAAGAATCATTAAGTACTAGGTAAAGTTAGGTTACCCAAAAGAAATCAAGCGAACTGCGCTAACAGAATATATATTCAAATTCAATGGTGCAGTGTGCTCAATATTCAAGGGGCTATATGGTATGAGATGTAGAGCAATGGCTCCTATAAACTATCTTGTAATTCTATGTCCTTGTTTTTATGTGTATGCATTTAGAGAAAAACTTTCTTATATGTTTCTAACCTGCTCTATAGTAACCATAAAATACTAGTCATAATGGTTATAATTAATAATTACCGAACACTTGCTATGATTCAGACACCAGGCTAAACCACTTATGTACATTATCTTGTTTAAGAAATCCAGAGAGAATTGCCCTGAAGAATATTTAAATTTGTTTTTCAGATCAAGAGGCAAATGTCATGTTCGGCAAGACAAGGTGACCTGGCCAAGCTGGCGGCTGTTTTAACGAGCAGGCAGCTAGGCCTCGCACCACAGCTCCTGGGCTCCAAGGCCCCTGAGCCTAGCAAGTCCAAACAGGCCTGGGGGCACGCAGAACCTAAAAACTGTTGTAGGATTCTCCTTTACTCATAACCAGTGATGGGACCCTAATGTGACCTTTTCAAGTTCCCCACCCCAACTTACTTGAAGACAGGAAAGGAAGAAGAGTCGTAATACTAAAATGAAGACTTCCGGAAACTGGGAGGTATTCAAAAGCTGAGCAGGGTTAAGACAGGGAGAGCTGGGGAAAGGGGCCCTCCAAGGGGAAAGAAACGGAGGTGGAATGTTCAGGCACGTCTGGGAACCTGACCTGGCGTAGATCGTGGGAGCCTCGAAAGCCAAGTGCAGGAGTCTAGGAGTAGCCCAGGCCTTTTCCTACAGGACGGTGATTTCCGACCGGTGCACCGCAAGGAGTTTTAATACATGCAAAACCTATTTAGTTGGGGGCTCTGACCTCTTTTCCCTTAGACTGTTAAATAAAAATATGACAACAGCCAACACAACAATATCTATCTGGTGTGAATGAGTCAAAATTATATCTATTTTTTTTTTTTGGTCAGGTTGCCAAAAAATAGAATATATTTTTTCATGTGCAGCAGAAAATCAGTAATTAGTTTGTGTGTGCCATGAGATGAAGAAGGTTGAAATTGCTGCTGTAAGTTGATTAATAAATTTCCACTCCAGAAAAGAGACTTGCAAAGTGGTTAAGTGTGAGTAAAACCCATGTCAATTCATGAGACAAAGTGGTCATTCTCAGCATCAACAGGGTCTACTTGTAAATAAACACCAGGACCAGCTGGAAAAGGAGTGAAGAGTACAAGACATTTGGAAGGGGAAGGCCCACAGAGGCCCTCAAACACATACTCCTCACACAGCTCAGACATTTCTGCTGCAGGGCTATTTCTAAACTCAGGTATTTTGTCAAGCATCATCCTCAAACTTTAAATGGCTCCCAACACAGTGGGCAGGCCAGGTAGGTTAAGCAAGAGTGAGGGGGAGAAAGGGGGCGGGGACTGATTTCTTCACAATCACACTGAAGTGACTTACTTTTTATCATCACCTAAGGACATTTTTTTCATTGTTTGTAGAGAGAGAGGAAGGGAGACGGAAAGGGCGGGAGGACCGACGGAGTGGGGAGAGAGAAAGGGATAAAAACATTGATGTGAGAGAGACACATCAATCGGTTGCCTCCCATACATGCCTGAGCCAGGCATCGAACCCGTAAGTTAGGTATGCTCACAGACCTGCAATCAAAGCAGCAACCTTTCGGTGCATGGTCTGATGCTCCAACCAACCGAGCCGCCCGGCCAGGGTACGTAGTGATATCCCCTGAGAACTACAGGAAAGGCATCAGCCCTCTGGGTAGTTATGATCCTTAGAGTATGATTTATTAAGAGAAATGAGGCTCATTTGCTCCCCAAAGTAAAAAGAATGGGAGACACATTAAACACACTGTCAGAGAATCTTGCTCTAGTGCGGCAGATATTAAATCAGAAGCTGCCGCGATCCCATCGTGGCTTCTTCTTATTATTTCTGCCCCCTCACATACACATGCTGATACACATATTAGGAAGGGCTGGGGGTTGATTCTAGTACAAGAGAGGATTTGGTCTGCAAGGCAGCCTGGCTTAATTATCTATGTCTGTGCCTCGGGCTCTTAGCATCAATATACTTATCATATTATAATGACTAATTAATGTGTTAATCTGCAGAAATGTGGGTACACGTGGGATGAACGATGCTCTTTGTGCTTGTGGGTATGGGACCTGCACCTTCGCAGACATGGCTTATGTCAGACTAGTAAGGGTTCTAAGAGATTAATAATACATCAGTAAACAAGTACCATTATAGCCTCAAACGTGACTAATATCACTACTAGACCTGTCATCATCAAGTTCCTTTATTGTATCAGGTTGAACTTTTGGAAGAAGGGATTAATGCATATTGGAAATCAGGTGTGCTGCATACAATTGCTCAAGTGTCACTGACTCCTTGATGAATACAGCCCAGAAAAGCAAAATTCACAGTGGAATGTCTTCATGACATCTGAAAACTTATTGACACTGACATTTGCTGTGATGCATGCTAATAAGTTTCCAATTCAATTGCAAAATTCACAGCGGGTCCAAATGTATAGAAAGAAGTGCAAGGACCCACATTTCGGGAATCGTTTCATTTGGATTTAAATACCACAGCGCCAAACCCTCCTTTCTCCATTTATAAAATCTAGACTCCATAAAGTCCAAATTTATAATATAGCATAGCTTACTCAATTCACTTAGAGGTAAAGGGAGAATCAGAGATGCTATCAAGGCTGATAATCATAACAGGATACACTTGAGATCTTACCTAAGGCAAATGGACATAAAAGCAAGAGTGTAAAGTACCCAAGGAAAAAAAAATCCTAAAGTAGAGCTCTGACTAATTTATGGCATTAGGGTCAAGATCATGTTCAACAGATCATGATATAGGAGTTCAGAGTTATGTATACACTTGCATATACATACCTATTTGCTACCTATGTTATTTAATGTAGTTTAAATTTAATATGCAAATAGTCACCCTATTACCCAGTCCAATGGGTCCCTGTCAGCCTTTTTGAAAGGCATTTTACTGAGCTCTACTTATTGAAAATTGCAGTCATTTAAATCCACGTGATGAGATTCGTATTTCCACATGACTGTGACCCCTGCCGGTGGGCTTCCCCCACCTGAATAACACCTCTCATCTGAAGGAGGAATGTGTAATATATTAAGGTAAAAAAGGTAATATACACACAACATACAGCTTTTGCTGAGAGTCATATTTATTTTCAGGAGCTTCACATATCTGACATGCTAGCTCATTTATTTTAAAAACAAAAGCCCCATGCATAATGAGAAAATATTATCTAGACATATGATAGAGTCAGAATTGTATCCAGAGTACAGACAATATTAAGAAGCTCAGCAAGGTAAGGTAAACTCCATTGTTCACAGTTACCTTGCTCTGGTTTTCTTGGGTGATTTTCATAACCACTTGGATTTTCATAACACCCAGGATGTACCTGTAGGTCTTATATCACTTAACAACACATGTTGATGACAGACCACAGGTAACTTGGCAACTCGGTGAATATGAAAATTGTTACTATTTGTTAAGCCCTGCTGTGAGAGAGGCATTCCTGACAGTCAGTGCCATGAATGATGAAGATATCCTTTGGTCACTATTATTCTTGGTATTGATTCATTGCAAAAGTGGGAGAAATTAACAATCTTTTCGGCAGCATAGGAGGCAGTTTACATTGTCTTTATTTTGTTGTTAATGAAACAAATAATGTAAAAATAATATTCACGCTTCCTGACCCCCTGTTAGCCATTTTCTTCTGAAAGAACAAACAAATAAATAAATCTGAATTGGGCTCTGAGAGGAAGAAATATGCAAGGAGTTTGGTACTTTTTCCTAAACTAATTGATCAATGGAACATTGGTTTTTCATTCGTTCATTCCATCCCTTGCCCCACCTCCTCAAAAAGCTGTAATTTTTTGAGGGTAGGGGCCGCCTTTGCCTTTTCATGAGTCTTTGTACCTAATTTTCTCACTTTGGTCCCGACTCTCTCAACATAACCCCTAGCGCTGAACTTCATTCAGTAAAGGTTTACGATAGTCGAATGAGGGATCCTTTAAATGTTGACAGAGGTGGGCGAGTTGGAAGGGGGCGGATAAATCATTCTGAGAAGAAAGCGTGAATGGTTTGGCACATCTTGAGTTTGCAGTGAGCCAGACGTCCAAGCAGAGAGGATATACAGGACCAGCACTGATATCCACGGTGATAGTGATATTTGCAGCCAAGAGAACGTAATTTTCCTAGGGTTGGCCAGTAAGTCACTTGGAGAATAAAGCAGCTGAGGCTAACGATGAGACAGATACAGCTCGACTGTCACCATGGTTCTCTGACAGAAACAAACCTAAGAAGCAATCGAGTTTGCGCCCTTCCCCTAAACAAAAGGAAGAGTCCTGAGACCTGAAATCCAGCTCGAGCCCAGTTTTCAGTAAACTCCAAATGGTGGGAAGCCCAATAACTGTTGTGAATCCTGAGGATTTTATTTTTTATAACACATTGATTTCTCTTTCACTGTTGAATCTTTGTTTCTCAGAGACTAGTAAATGCCCAAGGATGTTTTTGGAAGTTGCTAACACTCACTGTCCAACAGTTATGATTATCTAATTTGTCTAAATTCTACTTAAACTTCTCAAGCCATACTTGATAAGTCCTTTAAGAAGATGTAATGACTGGAAGGACTAGTGATTTCCGAAGAACTCTGGCAGGAATATGGATTATGGATAAGGTAACAAGTCTCTGATTTATAGAAAGATGAGTCCCTGGTATAATTTGGCCTCACCTTCTTGTGCTCAATCATGTCTCATACCAAGGTCAAAGGGACACCTTTGTGCCTTTTAAGAATAAAGCTCTGTAGAAACCACTGACACCTGTCTCTAAGACTTTGTTACTGAATTATCACCCAGTGACCCAGTATGCTTTCCCTAAAGAAATTATAGCCACTTCATATTGTAATATTTATTTTGAATTGTAAGACAGAACACTTTTCTCTGATACTTTAATCTTCCCTTAACACAAAAGACTGTAAGTGTTTAAGTCACTCCAGTTACATCAAAAGAGAATAATCAGTTTCTGTTCCGTACCAGCTGAGTTAAATAGCAGCTCTGTTTCCAGAAAGACAATAATGTCAAAAATCGGAGAGAAAACAGGAGGCATTCTGGGGAATTTAACTGTTGAAAAAATGGCTGGAAGGTGTTTCACAGTCAAATTAAAGAATATTTTAAAAACTTACACCCCTAACTTGAAGCTTAAGAACCCTTTTTCTCTCTGTGTAATTAAAACATATGCTGAAAACCTCATCAGACAGTGACTCCTGATATTTTTATAATAAAGCAGAATGCCCTCATGATATGGCTTATTATTAAATATATTTGAATGTACTGCAGATTAAATCAATTCCAGTGGAAAACTAACTACAGCATACAGTAAAAGCCTGGTTCAACACAATCTTCTCTATATTGGATTCCTCAATGTCAGTAACATGAAAATGTCCTGCTGAAAAAATTATCTTAACTATTCTGCTGAAGAAGTAGGTCAGAATGATTGGGTGGCGGGGCACAGCTCTATGCATCAGAGTAGGCTCCTGCAGGGACAAATCTTGTGAGGACTGAGGCACAAAGGAGCAGTCCAAGAATCGACCAAGAACTGCTTGTATTGGTATGCTTGGGTGGCCATAACACCACCACAGACTAGAGACTTAAACAATAGAAATGTATGTTCTCATAGTTTTGGAGCCTGGAAATCCAAAATCAGTTGCTGGCATGGGCCAGGTTCTGGTGAGGTCTCTCTTCCTGACTTGCAGATAGTAGTTTTCCTGCTATGTCCTAGCATAGCCTTTCCTCGGTGTGTATGAGTGGAGAGACCGAGAGCAAGCTCTCTGGTGTTTGTTCTTATAAAGACATTAATCCTATCAGATCAGGGCCCTTATGAGCTCTGTAATTATCTACTTAGAGGTCCCATCTCTAAATACAGTCACACTGGAGATTGGGGCCTCAACATATGAATTTTAAGGGGACACAAATATATAGACTATAACACTTTTTTTTTTAATCTGCACCCGAGGACATGAGAACATGTGTATTGATTTTAGAGAGAGGGGATGGGAGGGAGAGAGAGGAAGAGGAACATCAATGTGAGAGAGCAGCATTGATCGGTTGCCTCTTGTACGTGCCCTGACTGGGGACCGAACCCTCAACCTAGGCATGTGCCCTGACTGGGAATCGAACCCGCAACCTTTTGGTTTATGAAATGATGCTCCAACCAAGTGAGCCACACCAACCAGGGCTAGACTTCAACCCTTTCCATTGCATTCCTGTTCTGTAGAGGGTGCTGGGTCCCCAGAGTATGCAAGGCTGGCCCCGGCTGAGGAGAGCTTGGGAGCGATCTCACCACCTCCCTTGCTGAGGCTCTACAAGATGCCCTGCCCTCCACTCCCTAGAGTTGATGAGCAGTACATGATTTAAGAAAATTAAATTTATGAGGAAAGGTCAAAGGAACAAGAATTGTATAGCTGTGAGAAAATGGAGGTGACTTAACAATCTTCAATATAGGAAGAGATATTATGCATGGAGAGTTCTGATCAGTTGTTTCCTATTGCTACTGGGAGCCAGTTGGGAGAAAACAGGATTAAGCAACACTGGAGAGATTTAAATGAGATATAATGGATAGACATCTTTATAGCACAGGTTTGTTGCTTGACCATAACTGAGATACAGGGAAATAGATTACAATGGGGGAACCTGAGTTCCCAGGATCTGTAAGTAATAGGCAGGGGTCCAAAATGGGAAGAAACAGTGGTAGGTCAGAAGCAAAGCACCAAGTCTGTCATACCAGTCCTGGGCTTTGCCGTGTTTGAAATTTAAAACTTCATTGTTGGAATCTCTGTTTCCAAATGTGCCCTGGGCTGTGCACTGTGCAGAGCTGCCATTGGGGTTAAGAAGGTAGCTGTTTATCACACACTATTCTAGCAAGCAGGAGACAGAGGGCCTCGATTCCTTGGCACAAGAAATGAAAAGTTATAGGTACACTGTGATTATTACATGCCCATGCACTTGTCTCTGCTTTAGGCTGAGCTCCTTGAGATAAGGAACATTCGCTGAATGCCTATGTCCATACTACTTAGCAGAGTACTCACTACATATAGGAAAGGGTAAATAAATATTTTCTTCCTGAAGTAAACATAGTGACACCGACAGGCAGATGATGAACCCGACTTAGCCTGGCCATGTCCCCTTTTCCTTTATCTTTAACCTCACGCACTGAAGATCTCTTTGGGAACACACCATCGGAAAGGAGAGCAACAGTGATCAGCCTCATATCTATCAGGTGATGTATTTCTTTCCATCCTTTACCTCTAAAGCTAATAAGCAGCAGAACGAGCAAGAGTCTGACATGGTCTGCTGACCGATACATGTTTGAAAGGGGAAGTTCACTGCCTTTCATTCTATGCCTTACTCTTTTGTTGTCCTTTCCCCACAGCAGTTTCCTGAATTTGAGGACACAGGAAACGAATGACACACCGTAGAATTATTCAACAGCTTACTGACTGCACTGACCCCCCCCCACCCCACTCAATCACTGGCATTTGCAGAGTCCACAGGGGCAGTGGCCTGATTTTGAGGATGTTGGCAAGCAAAGAATGCTGTTAAAGTCATTGTCTAACAATGTATTTAGCTTATTTTGGCCTGGAAAATGGAACTAGCAAATTTACTCTTATTTAGGAACACCCATCAGACAAGAAATGACTGTGTGAGCCCACAGAAGCTAGGACTCCCTTATAGCAAACCTGGGAAAGAAAGCTCTCTTTTATATTAAAAACTATTGCCCCATGAGGTATTAAACCCCCCTTAATTGTAGTCCTCTTGTGAGTGAGAAGCTCCTTTTGTTTGCAAAGTTGCTTATGCATAAACACAATTGGTGAAAGTTAGACAACCCACTAATGTGTCATAAAGTATCGGTATGAAGGAAAATAACCAGAAACATACAACTAGCTTACTGAATAAATACAGCAAATTTTAAAACAATGATTTCAGTTAATTATCCTCCATAAAGGTAGCTGGGCAAAAGAAAGAAAAACGAGTGGAGGATAAGCCGAGGTGGTGATGTCCCCTATAATGTGAGATGCTTTTTCAGAGGCAGTGGAAATAACTACATATTTACCAGCCCACTGCTCCCACGTGCTCAGGACATGTGTTTCTCCAAAGACTGAGGAATAAAGAGAGGCATTTCCTTTCCGACCTCAAGCCCAGAATAAGGATTAACCTCTGATTATACACACACAGTGAAATTCAAAAGAGTAATTACAGGCCAGAAGGTGAAGCCCCGTCAATGCTTCTCTGCCTCCTGCCTCTGAACCTGTAGCACACAGAACTTCCCTATGACACTGATAAGGGACTGGATTTTATTACAGGAATGTGTGTACAACCACGTTTTGTTTACGTTCTTCACTTCTCTCTCCTCCCCCTGAACAGGACCTGGCTCTGAGGAGGCCTCAGTTAATGCCTGTAGCATAGAAGTGACTGCCTAGCCTCAGGAGCAGTCAAAACGAGTTTAATGATGCTTTTTGAAGCGGATTTTCAGGAGCTGATTATCCAGTGGTTGCCTCAGCTCATCCCCTAGCTATAGCTCCTTCTGCAGTAACCCGCCTGCCTCTTGGCCATTTTGCCTCTCATTAGAGCCTTTCATGAAAGTGTACTGGGAAGGAAGAACATGTGAAATTCAAATGACTGCCCGTTTGACAGCAGGAAAAGATAGGTAATACCGAGTGACTCAAGATTTTTTTATTATCTGTAGATTTAAATTATCCATACCATGCCCAGTCCTCATTAGCATGGATGGTCAAAGTCTTGCTAGAATGGTTATATTTACTACATGGCAGGTTATGCAGCGAACTACCCTACAAGTATTCACGTATGTTCTATGTTGATGATCTTTCCAGTGGCTGAAGCAAAAAAAAAAAAAAGAAAGCAAAGATAATCCTAAAAACAGTAACTGTAAACATGGGCTTTCAAATGTCACCAATCACCATGGCTACACTAATACCTAACTTGACATACTTCCTCCAAGAAACTACAAATGCTCTTTATACAGATCACATAATGCAGTTTCCAGTGAAGGACCAGGAAAGCCAGCCTGTTTTACAGAGGGAGATGGGAGTGTCAGAAGATGGAAATGTCCGATTGTCCCAGGTAATCAGCTGATTGGACAGGTGCTTGCTGCCCTGAGCTATGCGTTCTGCCTCTGCATGGTGGGCTGGGGGAAAAAGGAGTGACAGGTTTTCATTTTTCAGTGATATTTTATTGCAGCAAGTATTCCCAAGTTGTGAGAGAGCCAATAGGGAAATCAGAGACTCAGTGAGGAGACTGCCATAGTGACCCTTTGTGACAGATGACACCCGAGCCACACTGACCATACCTGTAATTCACTGCTAATCTGAATAGGTCATGGGAGAATATACAAGTTTGAGTAACTCATTGTACAGTTGAGATTCATGGCAATGAAACTAGAAAAAAGGTCACTTTTAAACGAAATAGCTGTCTCTCTCAGTGTGAGGGGAAAATTCAAGCTGACCTAGTTTGGTACCGAGGACCTGAGGGAGGGAAATAAATTGCAAAATTCTCGACTTAATGCCAATACCACTCGGGTTGCTGGCAATTCAGGTTTTAAACACTCTAGCCCTCAAGCTCATTGCTTTGTATGTTTGATCTGTAAGTAAGAATTTCCAAAGAGGCTGTATGCTAGATGCCTCATGCTTTCATTTATCTGATGCTATTGATCACCTGCCAGGCATTCAGCTAGATGCTGAGAATACAGCATGAAGAAGTCATATTTTCAAACTTCATGAAGCTAACCGTCCAAGAGGGTTGGGGAGAACATAAAGAGCTGCCAGAGAGCTGGAGGAACCTGTTAGAAGCCAGTCAGGGGGTAACAAAGGTCTGGAGCTGGGAGAGGAGAAAACACAAGAAGAAATGTTAGGAGAAAAATTAGAAGGATTTGGTAATGTTTAAGGTTGGGGTAAGAAAAATTAAAAGGTGATTTCAAGTTTCCGCTGTGTTGGACAGTGGGTTGTCCCCCGGAAGAAGACACACTAGGGAAGGTTTGGTAAGGAAAACCAGTTTTGGATATGGTGAGGCTAAGGGGCTTATGCAGCACTGTGACACACGTCCAGAACATGAAGGTGGCTATGCATCTGAAGTTTAGGTAAGAGGTGGTCAGGCCGTAGGTACACGTGAGTGTCATCAACATGTCTGTGGTAGTTAGCCATAGGGATGGCTGAAATTGCTTGGTGTCTGTAGGGAACAAGATTAGAAAGCTGAGCATGGTGTTTGGGGGGAAAAACTCCATTTTAAGGATAGCATGAGGAATGAGAATCCACAAAGGGTACCAAGAAGGAGCTTTCCAAGAGGCCAGTGGGGTGACTGGAAGAGCACAACATGATCGGTGCCAAACGGGGAAAGTTCCAAAGTGGGAGTGACCCACCATGTTCAGCACTCTAAGTGGGCCAATGTGCCACCGCCTTCAGCAGTTAGGAAGGACCATGGTAACACTGGCAGAAGCATTTTCACTAGCAGGAGAGTGAGAAAAGCCAGGCTGAGCAAGGCTAGTGGGAGTGAACGGGAAGAGAGGAAATAAGAGGCAACGAGTCTAGATTAGCATTTTAATATCTGATAGCACAGGGAGCTTGCTTCAACACACACACACACACACACACACACACACACACACACACACACAGATAACCGGAGCTAGGAATCTGTATCAGGTTCCCCTGGTGACTCTGATGTAGAGGTTGGTTGGGCACAGTAGACCATTTTTTTCAATACACCCGGCACAAAATGAAGAGAGAGATGGTGCAGGAGTCTGAATGGGCGAGAGTAGCATCAAAGGGGAGAGAGACACATATTAATAGATTGGTGTCAGAGAGAGAGGAATGCAAGGTCACGGTGTCAGGAGAGAAGAGGCAGAAGATACACGGGATGTTAATTGCTCATCACATAGTAAGAACTCAATAAAACGTTAGTCTTCTCTCCTTTCATTTTCCCTTTAGCAGAATAAAATTTCCGCATAGTTAAAAGTAATTGAATTCTCAATTACTCCTATATCTTCACTGCCCCTATATCTTGATTCATTTCTAGTTACATTGGTTTATCAAGAATGACCAGTTTGTATGGAAAGGTTTGGGTGCATGCTACAAATTAATTGGCTCTGCTATAGAGTGCCGCAGTTTTAGGAAGTATCTTATGTAAGAAAAGTTGTACATCTTCTTTCTATTGTATTTTAATCCTGAATGACTGAGAATCCAGGCTGTTTGAGAGCATAAGTTCAACTAAAATATGAAAAAAATAAAAAGACTGGATGCACTTTTCCCTTCAAAAAGTCTGTGATAGGATCATTTCAAGGGAGAATTACCACAGTGCAGTACGTGTGTGAGAGGGAGAGAGTGAGAGAGAAAGAGAAGGAAGGGAGGGAAGGGAGGTAGGAAAAAAGAAGGGAGGGAGGGAGAGGCAGAGAGATGGGGAGGATGGGGGGGAGTTGGAGAGGGAGGGGAACGGGGGCGGGGAGGGAGGGAGAGAGAAAGAGAGAGATCTGCTGCCAAGTCACCAACTTAAATAATAGCTCCACATCCATGACATCACAATAGTCTCCACAGCAACTGTAAATGATATTACAAACCTGTCTGTGACTAAACGGGAAAGATAAGCAAGAAGACAAGAGTGGACAATCTCCTAAGCAACAAATACGCTTTTTCTATGGAAACACTGCCTTGTGGAAAAGAAAAGGAAACACAGGTAGTAGACAAAGGTACACAACAGTTTCTAAATATAGCATTTCAGTAAGCACTCTGTCAATTGCAATTTAAAGACCATTCCACCTACAAGAAACGTTTCCCCTGGTTTAATGTTTCAAGAGAGGAAGGCAGAGACATTTTTCTTGAAGTCAGTCATCACATATCGTCACAGCTGCTCACAAAAGAGGGCAAATGTGAATGGAACAAGTTATTAGTAAGCTTTTAGGTCTGCTCCACTTTAAGGAGAAAAAAAAAAACAAAACAACAACCAAGGAACAGAAGCCAAACAACAAGCCAGATAAATTATGAGTAGGAAATTAACATAATTAAAATCCCCTTATGAAGAGAATCAAGCTGGATTCCTTTGGAACAGCAAGTCCATTAGCAAACATGTGAAACATTTATATTCTAAGAGCTGTTTAAAAAAAAAATTTAGGGAACATTTGCTAAAAATGCCAATGACAGTGCATACATGCATTACTTAGAATTCAAGGCCCCATTGCTGATTCCCCACTATCTGAGGACACCATACTATGCTCTGGGCATCTGATGTCTGAACTATCTTATTTAACAAGCCAGTAAGGAAGACCGTGCCATCCTGTGTGTCTAACAAGGAAATACTGGCTGTAGGAGTAAAATTCCCCAGTAGACACTGGAGATGTCAAGCTCTGATTCAGACCTGTTTCGGTCCCCTCCCAGCAAAGGCTTGCTCACTTACAAAGCGGTTCATACCTTACCTTTTCCTGTAACCCTTCCACGATCGTTGTCAACTCATGCTCCCAATGCCGTCATCCTGTTTATCAATGGCATGCACATTTTGCTCTCTACATCATTAACTGTTAGAGGAAGGGGAAACTTCAAGAAAACATGACCAAATACCTCATTTTATTGCTGGGAGAAACCAAAGTTCAAAGACCAAATTACATCCACAGAAGCAAGAGTGGAATCGTGGTCTCTCCTGGCTCTCGAACCCCAGCTTCTCACCACCCCACCCCACCCTCCCCGTGACCTAATCCTTTTTATTTACTATTGATAATTATTTTCCTATGTGGGCATCTCTGTCTCCTCTTCCTTTCCTTCTCTTTGCCCCACTCAACTGTAAATTCCTAGAGATTTAAGAACGATTTTATATGATAAAAATTTAAATCCCAGGGAACAGTTTCCCTGGGAACCAAGGGCTGCTCCTTCCACTCTGTTAACTGCTACAAAGAAGACTTTCAGAGCCTACCTCTTTCCATCCCTTCCCAACCCATCATAAAGTTATACTTCCTTAGGTTATATTTATCGTCACTGATGTAACGGAACCTTCACCTACAAATCATGCCATTGACGTTATTTGTTCATGGAGGGCCACTGAAATCACTGCCTATGTCCTCCTCCCTAACCTTAATATAAAGCGGTCTCTTTCATTAGTCTGTGACGATCACTGATTAATGTTAATATGACTTACACACATAGCAAAGAAGATTCTGATGATTCAACAACAATCCAATTTTCTCTGATGGCCATTAAAAAGTAAGACATCTATAGATTACGCTTCACTAATAAATGGGGATTTGCAGGTTGATTAGAATTCACAGGGTGAGGAAGTTTTTGCTTATTCCAACAATGTTGCAGCTTCATTAGTAAAATTCACTCACTTTTTTCTTAAGTGTGTGTCCCTGGGTGAATTAAAAGTGTAGTTGAATCAAATGGTTTCTACTGAGATGAAGCGCATTAGTGATGGGACTCCTCGCATACCAGAACAACTACCATGCATGGGTCATATGAAGTGAAATCAGCAACTTCCATAGCTCGCAGTGCCAGCAGGGTGGAGGATATCTCCCTTGACAGCCTTGTGACAGCCATCCCATTAACTTCATATTCTCCTTAACTCTTTGCTGGGTTGAAGAGAAAATCCAAACTCTTCATAATTATCCCAGTTCCTCATGAAAACGCACTTCATTTGTCCATCAAAATGAAGTTCTACCCCTGGCTGGGTGGCTCAGTTGGTTGGAGTGTTGTCCCATACACCAAAGGATTGGGGGTTCGATTCCTAGTCAGGGCACATACCTAGGTTGTGGGTTCGATCACTGGTCAGGGTGCATACAGGGGACAATGGACAGATGTTTCTCTCTCACATTGATGTTTCTCTCTCTTTCCCCCTTCCTTTCCCTTTCAAATAAATAAATAAGTAAATAAATAAAAAAGTAAATTGATAAATAAACATACCCTTGGGTGAGGTAAACAAATAAACAAACAAATAAATAAATGTGTAGAGCTACTCCCTATTCATTCTGGAGCTGCCACGTATCAGAAACTTTAGCGTCTTCTAGGTTGTAATAACTGGCCCAAAAAAGGACCTAACGAATGTTACCTGATGGTCATTGGCACAAATTCAATGCCAACAGGAATCTCCAATTTGGGGTGGTGAATGGGGAGGCTTTATTTAGTGAAATCTGTTCAACTGTGATACAACACAGCTGTGGAACAGCACGACTGTGAGAAAGCTCACTAATTTACAGCTCAATTATGATACAGCACATGGCTATGAGGTAGCCTGAGGGCTAGGTATCCCTAGTTTGCAGCTCCACTCAGCTCCGCATAGCAAGACAGTTGTTCTGGTCTGGTGTTGTACCCCAGCCCCTCTGTGGCAGCCTGGTTCCTCTCCACTCTGGTCTGGCCAGACAGTTTCCATGTTATGGGCTCTCCCAGGGAAACAGTCTTTGGTGGGAAAGGAAAGTGCCCACCCCTGAGTCAGCTGACTTATACAGAGGGAAGTCCTTGCCCCTGGTTGGTCTGTCTTCATGCAAAAAAGGACTCCAAATCCTTACAGTTTGATTGGTCCAAAAAGCACTGTCCTGATTGGTCAGAATGGTGCTGCTCTGATTGGTCAGTGAAAATGCTAATGAGGCGATAGCTGCATGGCTCCTATTGAACAGGGAATGTTTCTGTCCTATTGGTTGAAATATGATTCCAGGAACTCCTTTAAAAGGGCTGGCTCGGCTGGCAGTCCGGTGAAGGTGCCTGGCAGTTCAATGCGTGCTTCTTTCTGTAGTATGGCTGTGTGAGGGGCGCTGCTTAACACTGGATGCTAGGCTGTTCTACTTTACTTTTATTTTTTAGTTTTTTTTCCCAATCAGCCACTAGGAGCGCTTGTTGTTAGGTATTTTCTTCCTTTCTCAGATCAAGAGCAAGTATCATAAACAGAAGCCAAGTAATTCGACAAATTAATTCATTAAGGAAAGCAAGAGTTTCTTTTTTTGAACAACGACAAAATAGGCTATGCCATGCCAATGTCAAACTCCCTTTTCCTTGATCTAAACAAATTTCTGCATTGTCAACAAAATGATACATATAAAAATTTTTTTTGACCTCTCTCAGCTAAAAAGTCCCTGAATGTAGTTTCTTTAAATTTTCTAATTAAATCAGGCTACCAAATTAACTCCCAACTTCTGAAACTATTATCTCAATTGTCTTTCTTTAAAATTAACTCTCAATAAAAACAATTTAGGCAAATATAATTCTATTGCCTTTCTTCGGTTGGGGAGAAAAACAGTCTTGGATAAATCTAAAGTTAGGTTTTGGGGCTGCTCCAGAAGCTATAATAAAAGGTGTTTTTCATAGTAAAACTTGGTCGTTTTCCAAACCTCAGGCATCTTCCAGCTAATCCTCCATTAGGATGTCATTTGCTCGGTTCACTTCAAAGCCCTGGCTCCTTTCTTACATTTTTTGGAAAACAAATACCTGTGGAAATCATTGTGTCAGACAATTTGGTAAGTCACTTACAATGCTCATGAATTTCAGTACTTTAATTAAACCCAGGAAGTCCATCTGCCCAATATGATTCTCCTTTTTGAGTCACAATTTATTTCTGCCTTCAACAGGGCCCAATGCTTCAAAGTGACAAAGGAGAGGAATCTCAGGCTTAGAGTTAGCTAAATATGTTTCAGGATTTGGGTAGCATCGAGTATCCTACTCAATAAAAAAAAAAAATTGAAAGACAGATACTTGGTTTACTGAATTAGTGGTTGACAATCTACCCACCCTACCTCACCTCAGAGCATCAAATGACCATAGCCAATGACAACTTTGGGGAAAGTAAAGAGTCAGTGTGGTGTCTGAGTATATTTAGCTGCTAAATTTGACAGCGACATCTTTGCTCTCTGGACTGTTGGCCTGAGTTTTGTTAGGGGCTCCAACTGACAATATGATTGTGGAGAGCTTCTAGAGGCTGGTTTTGCTGGCCGCACGTGTCATTCTCGGCAGCGACAGCCACTATCTCGAGAAGGGGAGAGTTAAACAGGGATTAATGTCATCCACAAAGAATATCTTAAATGCTATAGAATCTGACAGCCCATGTGTAAGCTGGACAGCACACGGCTTCTCCACAGCACCATTCCCTTAGGCACTGTCAGAGGACTAAACCAATAAAGCTACATAAACATAAAAACAAAGGTGCTGCATGGGCATAAAATAAGTCACAAAGCAAGCAGCCATATGACTGTAATGTTATATTTCAGCAAATGCGGCACGGGGAAGCATAGCGTGAGACAAAATCAGCCTATTACCCCTGCATCTGCCCAATCTCCTCCTCTGTTTTCAGTGAATGGCCCCACACCCACTGTTACAGACTGAATCATGTCCTTCCAAAGATATATTGGAGTTCTAATCCCCAGTACCTCAGAATGTGACCCTGTTTGGAGATAGGGCCTTTATAGTGGTTATCATGTTAAAATGAGGTCATTATGGTGGATCCCATCTATTAAGACTGGTGTCCTTAAAAGAGCTGGGGAATTTGGATATAGGGTCAGACACATATAAAGGTAAGATGATGTAAAGTGGTAAAGTGGGAAGACAGAGATCTATAAGCCAAGGATAGAGACTCGGACAGGTCCTTCCCTAACAGCCCTCCTGCCAACTCCTTGATTTCATTCTTCTAGCCTTCAGACCTACCAGACAATAAATTTCTCTTTAAGTCAACCAGTTTGTTGTACTTTTTATAGCAGCCCTAGCAAATTGAAACAGCTGCCAAGCCAGACATTGACCTCTCTTGACCTATAGCCAAGAGTAGCCTTTGGTCCCGCTGACTATAGCTGCTTAATATTCTGAGTCTGTTCACTTTTCCCTGCCCTACTTCTAGACTTCAGACGGCCGTCATCTTTCACATGGATCACTACCAGAGGCCTTGAGCTGGTCAGCTGGCCTCGAATCTTAACATCCTCCAATTCTCACTGTTGCCAAAGCAGTCCTTCTATGATGCAGATCTGTTTCTCAACCTTCAATGCATATCTCCTGGCATGAATGTAGGCAAAGTGTGCTTAGCCTGTACATCCCAGGTCCTTTGTGATCTGACTTGGCTAACTTCCCCTAGATCTTTACCTTGTTAATTTCCCCTGCCTCAAATCCATCCTTCCAGCCTTACCTGGTTTCCTAAGCCTCCCAGGCTCACTCATCTTGATGAGTTTTTGTTTATGTTACTCTCTCTGCAGGGAATATCCTTCCCTTGCATTTCACCTGGCAAAATGTCACCCAGCCACAGCCAGGGGCCATCACTTCCAGGGACTCCTCTGGGAAGCCTTCTCAGAGCCCAGCTGGGCTTAGTTCCTTCCCTGAATTGCTTCCACAGTACCTGTACGTGGCTCTGTCAAAAGACTTTGAGAGTCTCCCTTATCTGCAGTTTTGCTATGTGTGGTTTCAGTTTTTCCCAGGCAATCATGCTGCAAAATATTAAGCAGAAAATTCCAGATATAAACTATTCATATATTTTAAATTGCTTGCTGTTCTGAGTAGTGTGATGAAATCTCACACTGCCCCACTCCATCTCACCCAGGACATGCATCATCCATCCACCCAGCTTCCCCACATTGCGTATGCTCTGTGCTGGTTAGTCACATGGTAGCCATCTGGGTTATCAGACCAACTATCCTAGTATCACAGTGCTTGTGTTCGAGTAATCCTTATTTCACTTTCCAATGTCTCTTTCACATCACGTCATCTCATCACGCAGGCATTGTACCATCTCACATCATCACAAGAAAGGTGAGTATAGTACAACAAGATATCTGGAGAGAGAGACCACAGTCACAAAACCTTTATTACATTATATCATTATAGTCTCCTATTATGTTGTTAGTTATTACTGTTAATCTCTTACTGTGCCTAATCTATAAATTAAACTTTATCATAAGTATGTTTGTATAGGAGAAAACAGTACACAGAGGGTTCGGTATTATTCTCAATTTCAGGCATCCAACGGGGGTTTTGGAATGCGGGTCCGGAATGCATTCCCTCAGATAAGGGGGACTACTGTAGCATACTGCATTGTACTAGCATCTTGCCTGTGAGCAGCTTGGGAGCAGAGAACATGCCTTGCTCGACTTTCTATCCTTGTTTGCTTTTGTATCTAGCATCATGCTATGCACATAGTAAGGGCTTCATACATATCTCATGAGGTAAAAGTTTTAATATTTAATAGAAGGTGATACTAATTCTACAACATTCTAAACGGTATAATTTAAAAAACAATCACAGTATCTCTTTTTTCACAATTTAGTATCCTTTATAAAAACAATAAACAAGTAATGAATTACCTTGCCCTTAAACAACATCGATATGGCACATTCCTACTCACTTTTAGGTACCCATGACAAAAAACATGACTTCGCATATCCTCTGCTAATCCATCTGATTTAAGACTAATTAAGGTCATTCTGTTTTAAGTCAATGCTCTTCTAACAAACACATATGTAAAGTATTTCTGCATATATGTACTGCACATTTAGGAAGGCACTGGAGGGCACAGGGGTGAGGAAAGCAGGTGGCATGGGTAAGATTAAAAATATAAAAACGAATTATAAGGTCTCTATCTTCAGTGGGCTCACAGATCATTGGGGGAAGCATACCTCCTTCTCTGCAATATTTAATAAGCCTGCTACATGTAACTACAAGGGATCAACAGTACAGAAATATTTTGTGTTCAGGTTCTTTTTTAAGTTTCTAAGATGATATCAGGGTTGAGCACCAAGGCCTTCGAGAGCAAGGAGTGAAAGACTCAAAGGCATCTCTGGGTTCAGCCTTGTTATAGGAGGAGCCTTAAATCCAAACTTACTGGGAGGCCACTCTGGGGGAGCTCTGCGTCGGTGGCTGACATATATCATAGAGCCACCCAGGACCACGGCTGTAATTCTTTAAGAGGAAGCTTGTTCACACAGCAGAGGCAGACATGAGGTTGCTTTTATAGCCAAGTCTCTTACAGGGACTGTTGGGGAAGAAGAACATCATTTCAGGCAGAAGATTTAAACTCCTTTTTATTAACCTCTGTGGCTTCACTATGAAACTAGTAAGGCTCAAATGAGAACTCTACGTGACCCTGCACTTGAGAAGCCATCCTTCTTCTCCTTTTAGCAGATTTTACACTACTCTTCCTAAAAACCCATGAAAACAGGTCATGCGTGACTTCTGATGTGCGATGATTCCGCTTGAAGATTGATATAAATACACACAGCATGCAAGTTTTTTATCACAAGGGAAACCTCAAATGCTCCCCAGCAGCCAAGGATGAGGAAACAGCAAGGATGGATTCACAATCAAATCTCACTCAACAAGGGTCTTACCCTCTGTCTCCCTGCCTACCTGCTTGTGTACGCACTTGGTGCTGGATGTACTCTACTGACACCAAAGGATTGTTTAGCAAGGGATTATTGGGAATACTGTCTATGATCAATAAATAATATTTAGCATGTAAATTAACTGCATTAATAAGAGGGTCCAGTCTCAGGAGCTCTTTCATAATTACGTTCTGCCAAATTTTTTAAGGTGCTGGGGGAAAACTAACTAGGGGCTAATAGTGAGGATAGAATTCTTACCTATAATAGAGTATCTACTCAATAAGCCCCTAAATCAGTGGATCTAAAAGTTCAGTACATTACAATATTGTGGGTTGTTAAAATGCAGATTCCTGGGCCATAACCAGAGCCACTGTGACAAAATCTGATTTTTAAACAAGCAGCCCAGGGGTTTTGATACGGTAGTTCTGTTGATCAGACCATGGGGAACAACAGTGTGAACAGTCATTCAGGTTGGTTTTTATTATAGATTCATCTGACTTCAATGCCACTCTTACCAGAGAAATTCCAACAACTCAAAGAACAAACTTTAGGAATCACAGGCACTCAAGGAACAGCATGGATTACAGGGATAAAGTAAAATAACAAGGAGAAGAACAATTCTGATCAGTAATGGCAAAAGAATGGTCATGAGCTACACGCGCTGTGTAAACTACTGATGTGCAGTGGCATCTGGAAGAGGGAGCCGCATCTCACAGGGAAGCTTTGCGCAGTGTCTTTGTGAAACACTTGCTTCTCTCCATTGCCCCCAAAGAATCAATCTGGTTGAATGGGTCTCAACATGTCAAGGAAGAGGATTTAGGAATGAAATGTTAACCTTTAATGTAAGCAAAGAGTGCTGGTGATTTAATCCATTGGGAAGTAGTTGTTTTCCAAAGATTTTAAACTTAATTTTTCTTTCCTCCTGACTTTAAGACAAGACAAAGAATTCTTCTGCTCCCCCCGACCATTTCTCTTTGTTTGGGCATTCCTGATTCCCTGATCAACTTAGAGCATATGTGAACATATTACTTGGTTGACTGGGAAGATGTTCTGATAGGAATAAAAGACAGTTACATTTCAGAATCAAATCAGTCAGGAAGCAGTTTTCAAGATGAGGCCTTGCTGTAGGAAGGTAGTTGCTATGAACTGCATGCTTGTGTCCCACCAACTTCATCTGATGAAACCCTAATGCCTAACATGATACATGGAGATGGGCCTTTGGGAGGTAATTAAGTCATGAGGTTGGAGTGGTCTTATGAGAAGAGACACAAGAGCCTGTTTTCTCTGTCTCTGCTCTCCAGTTTGTGAGGGTACCACGAGAAGCCGGCTGCCTGCAAACCAGGATCAGGGCCCTCACCACTCCCTGGATCTCTCAGCACCTTGATCTTGGACAGTTCAGCTTCCAGAACTGTGACAAATAAATGTTGGTTCCGCTGTCCAGGTTACCGTATTCTGTTATAGTAGCCCAGAATGACTAAGGCAGTGATGGAGGGGACAATCACAAAAAGAAAATCAAATAAAAGAGATTCTGATGCACATAAACCCAGTGAACTCCATCTTCAATTAAAATGTAAATTGCAAAATGGATTGTAATAAATAGTGGGCGAATAAAGGTATATGAAAGTGTACTAAGTAAAATAAACCAATTAAAATTTTTCCTAATTAGCTTAGGAGATGGTATGTTTGCAATTTGGTTTAAACAAAGATTTTTGCTATAGGAAACTACAGGAGAGGAAGGTTAAAAAGTTTAAAATATGGGGTTAAGTCAATATAAAATCTGTACTATGGAGATTTCCATGTCGAAACACATATGCTGTAGACTAGGTAAAAGATCAGTAAAGAAATAGAGAACTTGAACAATGCTATAAACCAACTAGACCAAAGAGACGTCTATATAACCCTGGACAAGGATTTCATATTCTTCTCAAGAACACATGAAACAGTCTCTAGAATAGTTCACACAAAAAGATTCGCTACATTTAAAAAGGTTAGAATCATGCAAAATGTACTCTCTGACCACAATGGAATGAAATTAGAAACCAATAATAGAAGGACATTTGGGGACCACTCATTTATGTGGAAATTTAACAATACACTCCTAAATGATCAATGGGTCAGTGTAGGAATTACAGGGAAAATAAAAACACTCTAAGATCAGTGAAAACAAAAGCCTAACACATCACGTGAAAGAGGCAGGGGATGGAAGCCCACTGCAGTCTTTGCACATTCACTCGTTCCCTCCGCAAACATCTATGAAGTACCCACCATGTGCCAGGCACTGTCCTTGAGTAAGATAAATATGGTCTTTATCCTATGAAGTTTTTAGGATAGAGGGGAGGAAAACACTAAGGAAATATTTTTAATTTTGCAATTTCGATTACGCAAAGTGCTATAAAGAAATGTCGGATGCTTTGACATCATAAAGAAGGGAACTTGACCTGACCTAAGATGCCAAAGAAAGCATCCCTGAGGACAAGACACTTAAACCTAGATTTCATAGGTAAAAAGTGAGGAAGCTCTAAAATGAAAAAAGACACTAAAAAGTCTGAAAAAGAGAGGTAGGGTAAATACTAGTCTGAAATATAGAAATGATTGAACTTTAGGATATTTTTAAAGGAATGCATACTTTTAAATGTATTATAAATAAATGTTATCAAAATGTTTTCAGAGGTAGTACAAACTTGTTTTAAGGACTAGAGAGAAGTCATTGCACTGACTCTACTGAGTTCCATTAACATCTAAAAATAACGACAAGGATAATGTCCTTAAGAAGAGTCTGTCTGACAATAAGTTGGAAATGACCAAGAAATACTTCCTGAAAGGGTGACTGAAACACCCCTTCTAATATGACTTTTACTACTAATTTAGTGTAATAATTTAATTTACTTAGCAATCCTTTATACTAGTGCAATACTAAACGTCAGTTCTATTACAATTAAATTACCCCAAATTTTCACTTAATATCAACTTACTAAGGTTTATATTAAATGAAGAAAGAATTCAAAAGATATCTGCTTTAAATGCTTTGTACATTATTAATGTGAAAAAAATATGAAACCCACATGGAAATTTATTTCTAAAAATATTGACAATATTTCAAAGTTAATAAGTAACTCTTCATTTCACTTACTAACAAGAAAAGACAACTTTAGTGTGCTGATTTTAAGTAGCTCGGTGTCAATTATGCGATGTCTGAACCCACAAACTGATAGTAAATGATGTAGCTTTCAGGCCTTTTTGTAGCGTGCAACTGAAAAGCTATCAGCAGGAAACAATATGGTCAAATTGTAGACACACACACACACACACACACACACACACACACTCTTTCCAGTCTGTTCTGTCATTCACGAGATGAAGAATCTTTGATTTTCAGCCCTGATAATTGGTTTTCACTTGTGTATCTGACCTCTAGTTCTTATTACAACCCCCAAACAAGCTTTGATAAAAAAAACAAGTATGTTTATTTTCTACCCACTTATGTCAGGTTAGATAGTACTTGAGCTATAATGAGCTGTTGGTGCACTTTTTTTTTTTTAAATTCAAAAAGTAAAACTAAATGCAGAATCCATCAGATACATATCTATGTAGTACACATTTAAAACAGGTTAACATGCAAACTCACACACATCACACCACACAGACACACCCTCTCAGAAGCCCAAAGCAAATACATTTCACTACCTACAACTTCCCAAGGTGTTTTAACCTATATTAACATCAATGATTAATTAGAAACACGTCCACACCCATTTTGTGCTTCTGTAAGTGTCTCGCTATTACCAAGGCATTGCTTAAAAGTTCATTTCTGCTATGGAAGTGGCAGAGCGACACCACGGAGCAAGAGGTGTACCTAGTGCATTAGTCCTGAGAACCCAGCGACCCATGGTTAGTTATTTAGCAATCATGAATAACTATCAGTGGGAAAGAAAGGACCTCTTTGTTCCTAAGTGCTCGAGGATATATCACTCAAAACATATGCAAAACAAAACATATGTGTCCATAAACAGCAGTATTCAAAAGCCACAGCCACAAAAGTGAAAAATTAGGAAGTATCTCTGGGAAAGGTTCCCACTTATCTCGTTGATCTCTTTTCCTTGCTTTGTGTCACAAAGCTGTACCCTCAGGAAACATGGGCCATGGCAACACTTTGCTTCCCATCTTTCCAGCAGGTTTCCACAAAGGGGAGGTTCTCAGGGTGTTCCCCTGGCTGGCTGGTTCCCGAAGGTGACTTCCACCCACCCTGGGGGAGGTGTTATTGCCTAGGCATATATTGCTGTGCTAAAAAACTGCCTCATTGGATATGAGTTTTTTATTGCTGAAGTTAGGACTGTAATTTCATGGAGAACATTACCTCACTATCAGGTTCTTTTTAACTCTCTGATTCTTATAGGCAGGAATACTACCATGCAACCAGCTAGCCCATTCTAAAAGCTATATCCTATTTCATTACGCTGTCAGGAGAGGGGAGATAGGTTGGAAAAGTTTTGAGGTATGATGCAAGAAGAAGAAACAGGCAGAAAATATGTAACCTGCAAATTCACATATTTCACACCCAAGCAAGATTTTTCCATTTAGTTTTCTATTAAAAGCTGAGTAATTGCAATACGAAAGTGTGAACACAAGATTGAAAAGTAACAACTAACAGCATATCATTCCACAAGGAGTTGAAAATGAAAAGTAAATTAACTGAGCGTTGGCAAGTATCAATATCCTGGTAATATAAAACCCATCAGAACTCATGTGTGTAATGCTGCCTCAAACAACTCACTGGAAATGGAAATAAAATGCATTAACTTAACGTTTGAAGATTTTAAGGTCAGGGATTTGTTCACAGAAAAAAGTCAGTGATGACTCAGCTTTCAGATATGTGAAATTTGTTACACTTATCATCCATGTACTATTATTATCTTATGGTTCCTGCAGGGATCCCAGCTTTTAATTTCTTGAACACACTTAAAATTCAATTACAATGTCAGAAGTCATGGTATTTCATTTTAAGGTAAAAACAAAAGCAAATTGTTCAAAAACGGAAGGCATTCTGTTCACTTGACCACATACATAAGGACATTTTAGGCAGATGGGAGATGTTGGTCCAAAGTCTTCTTGGGAGGAAACTGGACAGGGCTGTGAGGTGTGCAGACCAGTCACACTAGGGGGTGACCCAAACAATACTCATGTTGATTCACAGGTGTATAGGGCACCTGTCTCAAAAATGGATCAGCAAGAAAAGTACATCATCGCCTTTTCCATTGTAAAGGTAAATGAGAAGTTGGTATTAATTTTTGCCTAAGACATGTGACTCCTGTGTAAAGAAAAGATGATAATGATAAATAGCATGTGAACTACCAAAACAATTTTAATCATGTGGTGTTCAAGAGGATGTTCGACATTTAAATTGTTTATGTTACAGTTAAACACATGTTTAAAATACAATTCTGCTTGGTTAATTTGTTTCAAGACTGAGGAGCAAAACAATAATTATGCCATCATATATGCAAGAAATTCCTAAACATTTTGCTTCAAAGTTGGTTTGAAAAAAGGAAAAAACAGATGAAGTTCTCTATGGAGACAAAATATTCTGTTATTAACCAAATGTTATATTAAAATTTCTCTAGAACTATATTTTAAAAATCAATGTAATTGTGCCCTGGCATGGTAGGTCAGTTGATTAGAGCATCATCCCATTATACCAAGGTTGTGGGTTCGATCCCTAGTCAGGGCACCTACAAGAAGCAACCAATGAATGCATCAGTAAGTGGAACAAACTGATGTTTATCTCTTCCTCTTTCTCCCTTCCTTTTTCTTTCCAAAATCTATAAATAAAATAAAAAAATAAAAATAAAAATCAACATAATTGCTGCCATGTTTCTCTGATCAAATAAATGGGTGACAGATCAGTCAGCTAGCTGCATGACGGGAGACAAGTCATTTTCCCTTTTCCTTAGTCTCCACTGCCAGCAGGCACCCTACCCTGCTTATACAGCAGTGCATGAAGAGGGGAAAGAGTGCAAGAGAAATGATGGAAAAACATCGTGGGGTAAATCCCAGTGATTACTTTCACTGATCACCAACAAAAATTTCTCAGCATCACAGAAAATGCACATCTACCAAAAATAGTAACAAGGCTCCCAGCTGAAATCTTTCAACCAAGACACAAACATCAGGATAGACTACGCAGGTGAAAACTAAAGACCTCAATGCAATGTGATGATGGTTAAGTTACATCTGTTCATTGCAAATGGCGGGTGTCTCAGAACAGGGAGGATGAAGATGCGGGAAGCTGCGAAAGCAGTTGTGTAATGTACCAACATGTTATGGTTATGTAACACCTTCCATTCCCCCCACTTCAGTGTTTCAGTTGGGAAGGGGTACCCACAGTAAATCAAATGATCATAAATTGAAATGAGATGGGGTACTTCCCACCCCCATCTGCTCCTAAGTCCACTTGAGCTCATTAAGGACCAGGTTTGGGATTCAGACAGGGCCAGGTCTGAGTCGTGAGCTAATCAGTTGACCATCTTGAGTCTCAGTTTCTTCGACTCTAAAATGTGATTTAATCAGAGCAACCTCAGGAAATCATGGTGAGGATTAAATTAAACCATGCATGTAAAAGCAGTTAGTGGGACCACTGGCACAGAGAGAGCATTCAACAAATGAAAGTGCTTTCATGATTTGTCATCACCTTTAGCAAATGGAGATGTCTGCTCTCAGGGAGCTGGAACAAAGCGGTAGGAGGGCAGAAGAGGCCCAAGCAGACCATCTCCCGGGCATGGCCAGGTACTGACCAAGTAACGCCCAGGTGCTGGGTCTGTGGGGCACCAGGTCCCTGGCCTAGAGAAGTCCCCCTTTTTCAGGCAAGGACATGCAGGTTGCTCTCCTGTCCTGGGAGGAGGAGAGGTGACTTGCAAACTGGAGGAAGCTGGAAGGGATGACAATATAATTTTATGCTTAGCAATTAAAAAAAATAATAAAGCCATTATTAGGAACCCCCTGGGACAGAATTATGAGGTACAGACACTGCAGTAACAGGAATTTCCTAACTTGTTGGACTGAAAGAGCACTGCAATGCTTTCTTGACTTTACAGAAATAAGTCAAAAACAGGAGGCAGTTGAGGGCTGGGAATCAGTCGCCAGTTGTTGACGGTCTAATGGGGGGAAAGCAGAAGTTTTATCACAGGAATAACTCATTCAGCTTGTAAATGAGGAGAGAACAGGAGTTTTTGGGTACAGGATACCATTCTGTGTTCACTGAATTTGCCGTCTGCTCTCCGCCAGCATGCTCCCTGGCTGGTCCCCCATTCTGAAAACTGATGGTTGCAGGAGACCTGGCAAAGGGGCCCTGGCAAGCGGGATCGCAAACTGGTCACTGAACTAAGTGCCCAGCACTGTGGACGCCCCTGGTGGCAGTCCAGGTTCTGCCGGTTCATCAGGGTTGATTTGGGTAAGAAGAATTACTCTCCCTGAGTTTCATTTCCTATTTATAAACGGATAATAGTAGCTATTTTATTGCATTATTCTGAAGTTTAATTTGTTGGGAGATTTAATTTTTATGATGTGTATGGAATACACAAAGTAAACTGTGCCCTATTTCAATGACTATTATGCAATTTGTACCATTCAGAAGGGAATTCCCTGAATTTTCCGGACATATTAGTCCCCTGTTCCCTTATTTTTCCTCTTGGCATCTGCTTTT